>JAXGGA010010420.1:0-46932 GCA_038373865.1 Uloborus plumipes | reverse complement strand
ATTTTCTTTATGTACTTCCTCTACTTTGTGTATGTATAAAATAAACTGTCACATACATATTAAATTTTAAATAATAGATTTATCAATTTTCTGTTAAAAATTGTTAATTTCCTTTTGGTATTTAAATATTTTCCAAAATTTTATATTAATATACAATATACATTGTGACAGCATATTTACAAAAAATTAAAATTAATAACTTAATTTAAATTGTTTTCTTTCTTTTAAAACTTTAAGAAAAAAATCTTTTAAAGATTTTTTTATGTGTCTAACAATTCAGAGTTCAAATCGTACTAAGATAATAAAAAAAAGTTTCCAATCACAAATGACTACAAAACATTTTGATAATAAGATGGGTACAAGTTAGGCCATGCTTCTAAGACGGAAAATATTTGAGACCCCCCTCCCATGCATACTAAAGAAAATGAAAAAAAAAAAAAAAAATACATATATTGTTCATTAAATTGTCTAAACTGGGGGGGGGGGGGGGGGGCTTAATTTTACTTTTAGTAGCAAGATCATAGTTTTAAGTATAGTAAACGAGAGGGAGGGGGGGAGGATTTGTCGAGATTTTAGTTCAAAAAACCTATTTTTAGACGATGTTTAGTGATATTAGGATAAGATGGGGCGATTTTTGACGACGTTTGAGAAGGAGGCACAGAAAATAAAATCCTAAAAACGAAATTGTAGGTCATATTTGATGAAGTTAAGGGAAGGGAATGTATGGGGTCGAAGAGAATCAACACCGACAAGGGAATTATGCCATTGCAGTTCGTTTATTCAGAAAGAGAAAGAAAGGCTTCAATACAAAAGTTTTGGATTGGAATAAGGATCAAAATGTACTTTTAAGAAATCTGATTTTGTATTCCCTTCAATTTTGTTTCCTTTGGAAGTAAATATTGAAGGATTGAGATTTATTCTTTCCGTTCCATGGTCCGTTTTGGCGATTTTGTAAAGACGGAAATCCGTCCTGAGACGGAAGGTCTTGCACCCATGTAAACACATACGAAACAGAGAGCAATCTCTGGTTAATTACTCTGGTTTTGTTGAAAAGTAGGGGTACGACTATTGTGTTTAGCAAGGCAGTGCAGTAAGTTGAAACTCCAGTTTAAATTTTGTTCAGGTTTAGAAACACATTACGCAGTTTATAGTTTTCTATTAGAAAGGTAAAAAAAAAAAAAAAGTCATTTAATTTATATTTGGGTTCAGATTGGGTGGGGAAAAAACAGAACTCAATAGTTTTTCATTTTTAGATAGTGAGGTTATATTGCAAGGGAGAAAAATCATTTTGATTTTTCTTTCAAACACTATTATTGATGTTAAGTGTCAATTATTTTAGGTTTTAAAGGCAGTCTAAAATAGAAAATTTAACTGTAAGGGTTAGACACACTTTATCCAATATTAACAGTGAAATGACGATATGATTCATTTGTGGGGTTTGATTTAGAAAGCTTTCAGTCTCAAAACAGAAAGGCTATTTTTTTCCTATTAAAACCAACCTAGTTATGCGTATTTCTGTCATCAGGAAAAATAATATGTGCTGATTGCATATTTTTTAATGATTAACCTTGTAAATGGTCCAAGAAAAACAAAACTATTAAAACGCTTGTTTTAATTGTAAAAAAGTCCATTTTTCCGGAAAAAAACGTTTTTTTTTTTTCCATCGCTTCAAAATTTCCGGAAATTTTACATCTCTAGTCGACAGTAACATGCAAAGAAACAAATACGTATTTCAAAACTTTTGCCCAGATTTAATACAATGCTTTTCATGGTCAGCAATTTTTTCATACAAGTTATACTCTGATGGACAGGGCAGTCCAGTGTCCAACTTTTAATAGAAAAATTGAAAGGCAACCACAGTTATTTACATTGCACTGCATTGTAAACCATTTAAAAAATCATTTTAAGATAATTTCTACATATAGATTAAACTCTGATGCTACTAAATTTTGGAAGAAATGTTAATTTTTAAAATACTTTTTGTGTACTTCCCGCATCAATACAAAAACCTCCGAGCATGGGACACCTCTATTTAAAGGACAAAAAGCTTGATAGTAGCTTGATCAGTGTCCCTTATTGAGAGGTTCTACTGTACATTATAGGTAAACTAGTCCATGATCTGTAAGGTTTATTGTGAATAGAATATACATTGAGTTTTGAATTTTAAAAATCTGTAATGTACATCAGACTTGTGATTCATTTGAAGGGTCAAGGGGAGAAAAGATAAAAATAACCAAAAAGCGATTTCGAGAAAAACGAAGAACAAAGTTTGATTTCTCGTAGCTCCTTATGTATTTTTTCGAGTTTCCATACATATTTTGGTCGATTCTCAGCTTTTGTTGTTCTATCAGATGATACTACTCCTTCATAGCCCATAGATAGCGCTAATATTTCAAAATTGACTTCCATCTTTTTTTCTCCCTGGCCCTTCATTTGTTGATACAGAAAAATAAATTATTTCAACTTTACCTATGTTGTTATAAGGAAATATTGTTGTCCCCGCTTAATTGGATAACGAATAAAAGAATACCCCACTTATACGAATAAAATATTTTGGTACCGATGCCATAGAAGTAATGCTAAAGATCCCCACTTAATCGAATAATATTTCTTGGAACCGACGGTATTCATTTAAGCGGGGACGACACTAAATTTTCAACATTTATTCTTGATTATTTGATAATTAATTATGTCTAAACTATCATAAAATTGTTTCTCTGATTATTTACGCCAAGGTCCATTTAAGGAAAATTATTATATAGTCAGGATTTTCTAACAATGCTTCCAATATTGAACGCTCTGCTTATGAGGAAATGATATTATAAGTCTTTATCCTTAATTATGTAATTAATCATAAAATTAGGTAAAAATGTGATTATTTAACCAAGTTTTTGACTTTTAGGAAATGAAGTTTTTCTTCCTACTAATAACATTTAACTAAAAAAACTTCGTTTAAACAAAAATTTTTTTTTTTTTTTGTTTCCATTTTCAAAGAACTTTTTTTTTTCAACCCTGGTACAAAAACTTTAAGACGATGGGTATAATGATGGCAATTTCAAGATGTCTTCCCAGCCAGAAGAATCATACATGCTGCAATGATCAGAACCACAACCCCGCCTAAGATGCATTTTCAAGCAACATGGTAAATCTTTCAGTGACATTCTCTCAGTAATTCAGGCTACTACTCTAATTCAACATTGGAACCAGATTTCCAGGTATACATAACCTGCGCTTTTTGAAACCCAATCAGATAATCAACGGCAAAAAGGCTATGAGAAAACAAGCACGAATAAGATTTTTTATTTTTTTCACAGCAGTTTATAATTTAATCCCGCTGCATGAGTTTCTGCCTAGCCATTTTCTTCTTGGATAACTTCTTCTTAGGAGCCTCCTCTTCTGCAGTTGGTTTAGCCACGACTTGCTCTTTTTCACTTAAAATTACTTCAATGTGAGACGGGCTGCTCATGTATGCTAGAAAAGAAATAAAAATATTCAATTAGACTTAGCAGGCTCATCATTTCAAGTTTTAATTGGCTGGAGGAATTAAAGGGTGCAAACACAATGCAATTTCATAGGAAAACAACAAAAATCACGCTTACTTATCCATATAAAACAGAGAATATACAGGGTGTTCCAAGTCAACCTTCATGACCTTTATTTCCTCAACCGTTCGTCTTAGAGGCATACTTCCAATTGCAAATTTGCTCGAAATGAGGTAGAGAGTTAAAACATTGAAAGTTTGAAGCGAAAAAATAATTCAGTCAAAAAATACGAAATCTAACTTTTTATAGGGACTCCGTGTCCACAAACTTGTATTTAGGAAAAGAATCTCCATTGAAAAATAATACTAACACAAAAAAAAATGACATGTGTGCGATCAAAATTCGCGGAGATATTCGAGTTTTAAATGCGCAGGGCCCGTAAACAAATTGACAAAAGAAAATTTTCGCCCTGCCAGAGGAATAACGAGCTTTTAGATTAGGGACGATAATGAAATTTGTTTCGTCCGTGTCAGAAAACATTCGCTTCTCATTGTATTCAAAAATAAATACAGATGATACAAGACTACAAAACATAACAAGACAAGGTAAATTATTATACAATTTTATACAAAGATATTAAACACACGAAATATGTGAAATCTAAGAAATAATATACATTGCGATTACATTGTCCGTAAAACAACACCATTTCTACTTACTGTTCCGTAGTGTACATCGTAACTTCAAGCCTTAACGAAATGCATCTAGTTAAGTCTATTTTATTCTGCAGTGAAGGGCCTACGTTATTTCAAGCAATCACTATACAGTCGGTAAATTTACGTATTCGCGAATCCAGCAAGACATTTTCATTCTTTCTTACGCAATTTTTTTCGTATTTTAAATCCCATGTTAAATAACTTTTGCAGTTAAATATATTTTAGGAAAATAAAGAATATTTTGTTATTAAAGAACTCTGAATGGTGCGAATTTCGCGTGTATATGGCCCCCAAAATCACTTAAAATAACGCTAGTGTAAAGTGGTATAAGTCATTAAGTTTCATGTTTCATTTCTCCATGGATTTTGATCGCACAAATGTCATTTTTTTGTGTTGGTATTAATTTCAATGGAGATTCTTTCCCTAAATATAAGTTTGGGAGACCGGAGCCCCTATAAAAAGTTAAAATTTTTATTTCTTAACCAATTATTTTTTCGCTTCAAACTTTCCATATCTTAACTCTCCTCCTCATTTCGAGCAATTTTGCAAATAGAAGTATGCATCTAGGACGAACGGTTGAGGAAATAGAGGTCATGAAATTTAACTTGGAACACCCTGTATATATACAGGATGTTCACTTCAATCGTGGCCCAATAGCTAATTTCTAAACCGTTAGAGATAAGCATAGTTTATTTAGGAAAAAATCTCCAAATTACGAAAGGAATTTTGGGTCTATTCAATGTTGTTCAAAGATCGCTCCCTCGATAACGTCATAACTCGGTCAATTTTTGTTGTAGAACAGTGATTTTTTTTTTTTTTTTTTAGTTTTAAACGTTACAGTGGCAAGAATGCTTTACTAAATATGATTGATAAGACTGGGGGGGCTGTATAAAAATTTAAATTTCGTAACTCTTTCAAAATTTGATTTTTGAAAAACATTGAATAGACCCAAAATCCCTTTCGTAATTTGGAGATTTTTTACTAAATAAACTATATCAGGGTTCATACTCATTTTTTTAAATGAAAATTATGGACTTTTTAAGGACTCTCAAAATTTTTAAGGACTCATAGGAAAATATTTAAATAGCTTTAGGGACACAATTTCAAAGTACTCAATTTACGAGTACATAATTTTTTTTTTCAATACAGAGAGATTTGCAATAGACTCCGATTCAAATGACAATGAATTATTATGGGCTATTCAAATGACTACCATTTTGAATAGCTCTTAAAGGATTGGCCTTAAACATAATCTGGCATGATACTACTTACTGATGACAGTGATCCCAATGGCTTCAGTGTTTGGGAGCACCTTTTGGAGCAGAAAAATTGCCACTTTGGAGCAGTCAAATGTACTTTTGGAGCAGCTCCGTAAATATCAATTGATGATCCAATATAAAGCAATAACTGTACAAGGTTTCAGAAATTTGTAACTAATGTTTCGAAGAATTTCACTAGAAATTACTTCTCAAATTTAAACTGAAGTATACATGCAATTACCCTTAAGCAAATTATTCAAAACTCATGAACACGTAATTGTTTCTAAATTTAATTTTAAACAGTTTTTTTTTTTTTTTGGCTTTACAAACTTTTTAGCGTCCAAAATGCTCAGGTCAAAAAAATAACCTATTTAGAAGTAAATATGCAGCTAATTGCATAAGAGCTGAAAGTTTTGTTTTGATCATTATTTTTTTAAGCTTATGCCAACTTTTAAAAATGTCTTTGAAAAATAATACGAAAGAGTATGAGTTAAAGCTTTGCAGACCACTGAGAAATTATCTAAAAGCTGAAGTTTCAATTCCTGTAAAGGATGCAAAAAGATTGCACGCACACACCCTGACGCTATTTTCTGACATTTTAAGATTTTAAAACATTGCGACTAAAACAGAAATAAAAATATCGACATTTAAACCAACGATTTCGGTAATGAATAAATAACAAAAAGGTGATTTTAACAACGAAAGCGTTTAGGCGCAGCTTGGGAGCAAAATTAGCAAAAAAATGCGTTTTGGAGCACTATGGAGCAGGTGGCATTTGAAAGCACACATCGGCATAATTGGAGCAGCTTTGAGATTAATGTGATAACCTCTACAAATGAACATGAAACAGTTTTTTTTTAATTAAGGAAAATTTTCCAAAATTAAGGACTTTTTAAGGGTTTTTTAGGGACCTTAATTTTGCTCGATAAAATTAAGGGTTTCTTAAGGGTTTTTTAAGGAAGTACGAACCCTGTATATGCTTATCTCTAACGGTTTAGAAATTACAGGGATGAAAACAGCTCAAAGTCAAAAGAGAGGAAAAATTGCGCGACTTAAAATTTGGATAGATTTTTTTTCCATATTCTGCAAAATTAGTCATGCAAGAATTTCTCTTAATTTGCGCCCTGAAATCAAAAGTAAATATTTCTAAAAGCTGGTAATTGCTCATTCACTATTTAGTTTTAAGTCATTCACAACAATGCAGAAAGAAAGAGGGGGTGCAACTTTTGATGAATTAGACAAGTGTATCTCAAGAAACAAATTTTCTTAGCATTGCATAGTCTTTAGTAATTTTGATAAATTTTAAAGATCAAAATAATTTTCCCAAATGTTTGACAAAGATCTCTAATATTTTAGCTGAACTTTCTTAATTTCTACCTCCTACAAATCAAACTGATGTTTTTGGCTGCATGCCAAAATAGAGTACATAGTTCGCCGATAATTGCAGGTCATCCTTGAGATTTCAATCCTGCTGCATCCTAAAAACATTTCCACTATTTTGGAAGTTGGAAATAATTTCAACCTCTACTACTTTAAATCAACTTATTTTAAGCTTCATTTTAACAATGAGTGTATTTTTATTTTTTTTTTCTAAACTTGATGCAAAATTAATTTTTCGATCGCGGAAAGAAAGAAAAAATACAAAAAGCGGAACATCGCGGATCCGCGGAAGATTTTCATCCCTGAATTAGCTATTGGACCTTTGGATTAGAGTGGACACCCTGTATATGCGTGTGTGTACTTCATACAAATCCAGTTTACGTCGGATGTAGACGAAATTTGGCAGGGAGATACATGGGCACCCGGGAAAGATCATAGGGCGGTTCTAGAACGGGGAAAAAAGTACCGATATGTTCGAATTTCGAATAAAAGACTTCAAAGTAGCTCTATCTAGCGGAATACTTATCGGATCTTCTCGGTCTTGGTCTCATTCGAAAAGACGCAAAAAAAAAAAAAAAAAAAACCCTGTTATCGATATCTCCACCCTGAAAGAAGATATGGCCTTTTAAAAGAAAACGGAATTTTATTTTGAATTGAAAATCGAGGATCATCTGTGCATGAAAAAAGCTCATTAATGACTTCTACCTGTTGCCATTTTGGCCTGAGTGCTGCAAAAAAAAAAAAAAATTAAATTGCTTTTGCGATTAGTGCCATTTTTGAAGGGAAAAACACTTCCTTCCCCAAATCAAAGAAAAAGGAAATGCTGCTATTTTGAATACAGGTTACAATAAAGTTCTAACAATTGTTTTTAGTAAGACTTTTTTTTTTGCCATTTGAAAATGTAGTGCTCTTAAGTTCTAATGATGGTTTTTCGTTAAAATTTCTTTTCTCAATTATAATTAATAAAACTACATTTTTCGGCATTTCTTTTATTCTAATCAATACGTGTAATTTATTTCTGTTGCCATTTTGAATATCTGTTAATGAGTAAAATTCTAACACAAAATTATGTTTAGCAAACAGTCGTTTTTGCTGCTATCCAAATGTTACTGTTATTTATACAAGAAAAATGAGCAGCATGGAAATATTGCTCTTAGTAGGGATTTCTTTTCCTATTTAAATAAATGTGAAAACAAATAGATTTAAAATTTTATTGTTAATTTTGGATTAAGAATGAGCAGATTGGTGCTGATATTCTAATGGGAAATTATATCGTGTAATTTTTTTTAGGGTTTTACTGTATTATTCACTATTCCACATCTATATTCCAAAACACTTTAGGCACTTATTGAATGCACACATACAGTGGTATATCAGGGGAAAAAATTTTTAGCAGGAAATCCAGGGCAAGTATGAGCCCTGAAGTGCAGGAAGTCTTACTTCAACCAGGATTTTTAGTTTGCTTAAATTGAACCACCATTTTATTTTCACAGCTGAATGCAAAGAAACTGGCAGTTGATTGCACACACACAAAAGGAACAATAACAAAAATTAACCGTCAAATGCCATCATAAAGAGATTCCTGAAGCAGGATGGATTTTATTCACGTTTTCTTTTTTGTTAAAGGTGCTAATAAATTAAGAAATATACAGACATTTTTTGAAAGCCAAAAGTTTGTTTTTATAATTTTTTTTTTTTTTTTTTTAAACCAGCTATAGAATTCAGGGAAAAAAAATGAATAAGATTTTGCAAAAGTTGAGAAAAGTGGAAATATGCCAAGCATTAAAAAAACTGACACCCCTGAATAATACCTCCAACAAGGAATAACCTAATACAATAAGGGGGGATGGGAGCTTTTTTCTTAATGATAAATGTTATTAAGAAATCCATATAGTATCTTTTACAAATAAAGTCGATTAGAAGTTTAAACTTACGATTAATTCGACCATGAGCTCTGTATGTTCTCCTTCTCATCTTGGGAGCTCTATTTACTTGTATGTGCTCTATCACTAATCTATCTACATCTAAACCTTTATGATCAGCATTACTTTCTGCATTTCTTAGCAATTGTAATAAGAATTCTGCACTTTTTTTGGGCCATCTTCCTTGAGTTGCATTCCACTGTTTAGCCTATCAAAATAATACAACATAAAATAGACAGAAAAATCAGACAGCTTATTAAATTACATTAACAGCTAGTTTGATAGTAGAGATCAAATATTTGGTCTGGCTTAATACTATAATGATCAGGAATCAAATACTAAACAAACATTTCCCTAGATTAATTTGACTGTTATGTACAAATGTATTTATACACCAAGTAAGAGAAAATACCCAGACAGTAAATTTAAAATATTCTTGCTTTTCTTTTTAATTTGACACATCAATCTATAGTTGGGACAAACCTAACCCTGCAGAGTTGTAATGCTGTGCTTAGGGTTGGCACAATTTTGCCGAAGGTGGAAAAAACCGTCCTGCTAAAAATACTTTTTTTGCCAAAGTGGCACGAAAACCTTTGCTAATTATTACTTTAAAGTAGGGATGGACCGGGGGGGGGGATTTGACCCCTTCCTCTAGTAAAATCAACTGACAAAAGTCACGGTAAATAATGTACAATTGATATGATTTAACACTTAATAGCAAATTAAATTAGGGATGGACCGGATATCCGGCCTATCCGGCTGACATTTTAAGTATCCGGTACTTCCGGATATCCGATCCGGCTGACCGTTCCGGATACGGATATCCGGAAGATTTTTGCAGGATATCCGGCAAAGTATCCGGTATTGATGTGAGAGATATCCGGAATTGAGGTGAGGGTTATCCAGTATGATGTGAGGACCTAATTGAATATTTTCTTTTTTTACAAAAATCCTAGGAAAAATTTCATTGTTTGATAAACCTTTTAGATGATGTAATTACTTTTCATCTTTCCTTTTTACCAATTTTTGCTTCTAAAACAAAAATTATATGTTATTCCTCCAACTTTGTACTGAACATGGAAGCATTCTGCATATTTGATTTTTCAATTTCCAGATAAAGTATGATTGTTTTCAGCTTTTCAAAAATATTTTTGTTAAAATATTTAGAAAGGAAAAGCTACAAACCTTCAATGATTAATGTGCGACATAAGGCTGAAAAAAACTTATTCTCAAATTATTTTGTTTATTGAATTCTTTTATTTTTAGTCTTTGTACTTCTAACAAAAATTGCGATCTGTTAACACCCAATGATGTAATTAAATATTTTTTACTTTGCCACTATTATTGCTTTATTATAATTGAAAATAACATACAATAAATAACCTATCTAACATTGGCGAAAGTGTTCTTCTAGATAATGTAAACATCTGTCCCCATGAATCGTCGCAACTTAGCTATGCTTTTTTTTTTTTTGAAAAAGAGTTTGAATGTGTGTAAAGAAATTTTGAATCATGCACTTTGTTTCATTCTTTCTTCTTGTAATCCTTTCCTTTCAGAAAAAATATTTCTCTGCTATTAGAATCTGTCACGCCGCACAGTAACTCCTCAAGAACATGTTGAACATGACCCTCAATAACATTCAGTCGAGTCTCGATAACTCGAAGCTTTACAAACTCAAATATACCGTTATTTCGAAGTTTTAATTTGGTCCCAAATTCTTGAAAAGACGGTAGGAACTGCTTGTAACTAGAACTATCAATAACTAAGCTTTTAGCTGGTCCCTTGGGACTATGAGCTATAAAAACTCCATTGTATTTAAGATGTTAATTTCCATCTTTAGAAAGTGTATTTTGTTTTTTGGAATTTAAATAAAACTTTAAGTTAATTATTTAGATATAAGTTTATTAATTAATTTTTTAAAGTGAACATGTTTAGAATAATTTTTAATAATAATATATTGGTCATTTATCATGGCGAAAATAGTACAAATCAGTCCCGCTACTTCAGAATTTTGGCAATTAATTTTAATATTTACTACCAATTAATTGTATTTTTTTTATTTGTTCTCCATCTAATTGTGTGTAACCAAGTATTTCTTATTTAGGCATAAGCCATTTATAAAGGACTCAAAAAAAAAAAAAAAAAATCTTTGGCAAAAGAAGGAAAAAATGATCTGCCCCAGCTTCAAATTGCTAGGACTTAAAATGCAATTTAAGATTAAGCTGAAATGCAACAACAAAATCATTTTCAATGCACAGCACAAAAAATGCTTCTGACACCCTTTCTGCTGATTTTTATGCATGTAAAAAAAAAAAAATCTTGGAAAAACACTTATTTATCTTTGTTCTTAGATTTTTTATGTTTCAAACTGTCCACTTTGATATAAGCCTTTCATAAATAAAATAAGCAATTGCATTCAATGTGATATTTTTTTAAAGAAGTACAAGTAATGTATCTGCTGTGATTACTTTGATACATTGAATTATACAGGGTGTCCACTCCTATCGTGGACCAATAGCTAATTTCTAAACCGTTAGAGATACGCATATAGTTCATTTAGGAAAAAATCTCCAAATTACGAAAGGAATTTTGGGTCTATTCAATGTTTTTCAAAAAATCAAATTTTGAAAGAGTTACGAAATTTAAATTTTTATACAGCCCCCCAGTCCTATCAATCATATTAGTTAACATTCTTGACACTGTAACGTTTAAAACTAAAAAAAAATCACTGTTCTACCATAAAAATTGACCGAGTTATGACGTTTTGAAAAATCAAGATTTTGAAGCATTTCGCATACGGTCCCTCTAGTGATCTCTGGATGAGGTCATGAAATAATGCAAAATCTTCATCTTTCAAAAGGTCATCATAACTCGGTCAATTTTTGTGGTAGAAGAGTGATTTTTTTTTAGTTTTAAACGTTACAGTGTCAAGAATGTTTTACTAAATATGATTGATAAGACTGGGGGGCTGTATAAAAATTTAAATTTCGTAACTCTTTCAAAATTTGATTTTTTGAAAAACAGTGAATAGACCCAAAATTCCTTTCGTAATTTGGAGATTTTTTCCTAAATGAACTATATGCGTATCTCTAACGGTTTAGAAATTAGCTATTGGTCCACGATAGGAGTGGACACCCTGTATAGTCAGCAACTAAGATAAGCCTAAAATTCTTTGCTGATGATAGTTAATTTACACTGTGGGGTGTCCACTCTGTTGCATTAATGGTGCAAAAAAATTTTTTCTTGAAATTACAGACAGAATTAGTTTTAGGATGTTTAGTTCATTTTATACTTGTTCTGCAATTAACTTTTCTTTACGATTAGAAATATATTTTTCAAACCTCATTTGTCTCCTCTGTTACATAAAGTGGTCTAACTATTCAAAACCCTTAATGAATGACTCAATATCATGGGTACAAGTTAGGCCATGCTTCTAAGACGGAAAATATTTGAGACCCCCCTCCCATGCATACTAAAGAAAATGAAAAAAAAAAAAAAAAATACATATATTGTTCATTAAATTGTCTAAACTGGGGGGGGGGGGGGGGGCTTAATTTTACTTTTAGTAGCAAGATCATAGTTTTAAGTATAGTAATCGAGAGGGTGGGGCGGGGATTTGTCGAGACTTTAGTTCAAAAAAGCTATTTTTAGACGATGTTCAGTGATATTAGGATAAGGTGGGGCGATTTTTGACGACGTTTGAGGAGGAGGCACAGAAAATAAAATCCTAAAAACGAAATTGTAGGTCATATTTGATCAAGTTAAGGGAAGGGAATGTATGGGGTCGAAGAGAATCAACACCGACAAAGGAATTATGCCATTGCAGTTCGTTTATTCAGAAAGAGAAAGAAAGGCTTCAATACAAAAGTTTTGGATTGGAATAAGGATTAAAATGTACTTTTAAGAAATCTGATTTTATATTCCCTTCAATTTTGTTTCCTTTGGAAGTAAATATTGAAGGATTGAGATATATTTTTTCCGTCCCATGGTCCGTCTTGGCGATTTTGTCAAGACGGAAATCCGTCCTGAGACGGAAGGTCTTGCATCCATGCTCAATATACATAGTCAGATAATATAGAAGTACATGAGCACGCCGTGCACGGATACTTCATCCAATAATTGTTCATTAATATCAATATTAAACGTTATTTTCCAAATCTGTAGATAAACGATTGAAAAAGTTCACCTTTGGCTTTTATAAATACATAATTAAAAGCAAAAGGCATTGTCTTACTAAAAATTTTACCTTTTTTATACAGTAGAGTATCGAGAACTGAAAGCCTTATAACTCGAATACTCCTTTATCTCAAAGGTTTCGCTGAGTCACAACCTCTTGAGAAGGCAGTGGCAACTTCCTATTACTCAAACTACCAACAATTCGAAGCTTTTAGCCGGTCTCTTAGGACTTCAAATTATCAAGACACAACTGTATATTGTTTTTTACCTGCAAATAGTTTTGACTTGTGTGCACAGATACTTTCTATTTTTATCTTACTATGCTCATATACAAGCCATTTATACTTTATTATGCAAATAAACAGAGAATAATTTTTAAAACAACGATTAGTTGGCGAAAATTACTTAATTTGATAAACTTAACTTGACAATTTCAGACATGATTTGTACCATTTTGGCTGGAATAACCTATAAATATAATATTTGCATCTAAGAATGCATCTTTATTTTTTCAAAATGAAGTTGAATTTCAAAGAGATTGTTAAAGAATTAGTTTATTAATTTGTTTTAAAAAAGTGAATATGTTTAGCAAGACTCTTAATGTATTTAAAATGATAATTTGCTACTTTTAAGAATGTGTAGCACCTTATTTTTTTGGAACTAAAGTAAAATTTCAAGTTGATTATTTAAGTATCAGTTTACTCATTTGTTTTTTAAAAAGTGAACAACTTTAGAATAATTCTTAAAAATATATTTAAGCTGCTGATTTGAATCTACAGAAAGTATGTACCTTTGTTTTATGGAGTTATATAAAATTTTTAATTGATTATTTGAGCATAAGTTTATTATTATTTTTTAACACACTGATCCTGTTTTTATATTTTCTTTAACTTGTTTGTTAGAAAAATTACATGCGTATTATTTTTTAAAAAAGAATTTCAAAGCAAAATTTTGCTTTATATTATTGCAAAATTAGAAATAAGAAAATGTGTTACTTTATAATGAAGTTTAAATTCATAAAATTCTAATAAAATATATTAATTTGAAGAAAAAAACATTTATCTGAGCTTAGTTGTTTTTTTCCTTTTTTGTAAATCAATTATCGTGTATATAATATTGGTGAAATATTTAATAACTGTATCATTTACGTAGAAACTTCTTGAAATGATATTGAAACAGAAAAGCTTTAAAATTTAAACTAAGAATAATTAAAAGTTTAAACTTGGAGTACATACAGAAATATTTAATTCTATCTTTAAAAGTTTTGTTGCTTTTGATAAAAATACATAATTTAGAAAGAAATCGCAATATGTTAGTGTTTCATTTCATTTATAACGCAACTCCTGTAGAATAAAATAGAGGCTTTAAAAATTAATTTGAATGTATTTAACATGAGAAACAACTTTGATGTATTGTTTTGAAGCTGCATTACGTAAAAATAAGCAAACAGGCAATGTAATTGGAATGCCGGATATTCGCAGGATATCCGGCGGCACAATTTCGGATACCCGGTATCCGGCTCGTGATGAGTCACCGGATATCCGGTAAAACCACTATCCGGTCCACCCCTAGTACTAAGATTAAATAATTTAACTAACTTATTTGTAACATTTTGTTACAATATTTACAATGAGCTTACAATTATACAATTGTTTTCAATATGCAGTAAATTTTGAAAAAACACTTTACCGAAAGTGGGTTTTTTCAAGTGGGCCCACCCAAAAAACCAGGGTGGGTTTATTCGTGCTGGGCTCGCTTTGCTGAATCCTTTTTACAGGCAAAGACAGATTAGTTTCGTTTTTGGCTGAAAGGGAGTGTCATGTGACTCTCGAGTACTGAAGTGGGAAGTACTTTCGCAGCAGCTCGGTGTTAAAACTATGGTTTTTTGTGATCATGGTACGACTGAATGTTATCAGTTTTGAAACTACATCTGGACTTCCAAAAAGAATATTCATTAAGAAGCATACTCAGAAGGAACTTTTCTTACCCTGCGCTTGAACTATTGTTTGAATTTCTTAGATTATTTGATCTTATTGATTGAATTCCTCTCCCTTTTTCCCCCAGGGAAATGAATGTACAGGGACACTTCTCAGGAATTTTGAAAGATCACATACCTGCAGGTGGGAAATGGTCAGTTCCAACAGCTCTTTTTTAACCTTATTTCACTAAAACTTGAGATGACTACTACATTCTTTTAACTCATTAATATTTTCTTCAACAAACCTGCAAATCTTTTTCTTAGTTAATAAAATGTCTATCACATTAAATATCTAAGGTAAAGTTCGTATTTGCTTTGAAATACTTTCAGAAAAGGGTCTTTTAAACTTTACAACTGAGTTCATGTAAACTTCTCTTTTTTAGGAACACCAACAAAATATTAGTATAATTTCAGTAATTTTAGGAGAGGCAAAATATTTTAGTAAATTTAGGGAAAATGAGCCCTGATCATATGTCACTTGGATATAGATACTGTTGGCCCAGCTTAAACGAATACTGTCGGTTCCATGAAATATTATTTGATGAAGCGGGGATCTTTAACATTGCGTCTAAACATCGGTTCTGGGATGTTTTATTCGTATAAGAGGGGTATTCATTTATCCGTTACCCGATTTAACGGGGTCGACATTCAAAAGAGTTGCAGAGAAAAGATTAATTAAAATAAGAGCAATTTTTCAAAATTTACCTGGGCCTTGCGACCAACTCCACCATTGAACCTACGAAATGGAACTATTTCTTGCTTATGGATAACATTTTTCAGGTATCGCTGAGCTCTGCGAAGAGACATCTTCTTTATTGCTTGAGCTGTTTCTCTGGTGTTCTAGAAAGGGAAAAAAATATTTTTATTGTTGGTTTTTTTGGGTTCCTATTTTTTATGAAAAGATACAGCCTATACTTGAGACATTTTTTTAAATCTATCGTGATGAAAGTAACTTAATCTATCATTTTACACTAAATTCTCTCTGAGCTTACTTGTACACTGCTGCCTTAACATCTAGTCAACGATTCATATTTAACTTTTTAGTCTGTGGGACGAAGGCACAAAAGATGCTTAGAAACATGGTTTCGTTTGCCAACTTCGGGGACTATGAAATGTGATATTTTTCTGAATCCTTAGAGCCTACAGATGAAAATTCCCAAAAAAAAAATACTGTCTCATTAATTTTTTACAGATCATTAAAAATACATGACAAAATAGGCGAAAATGAAATTCTAGAGGCGGATAATTACGTTAAATATCATAAAAATGTGTGTCTCTTTCTCTACATTTATATGTAGAAATAGATGGATAGATACTGTTTGATATTCTTTTCGGCGACCTTCCTCGAATTTGTGCATGCTTCAGGTCTCAATTTAATTTATGAGACTAGGGGTGATTGTGATAAGAGAGATAAGGAATGGGAAGGGTTTTTTTTTTTGTTGTTTTTCGTTGCATTCGTTTAATTGAGGTGTTGATCGATTCCTGTCAATCCTCTTGTTTTTTTTTTTTTTTAATTTCTCTTCCTTATCAGGTCTATGAAAATAAAACGATATCGGACAAAGTAGAATGGCTGCCATCGTGCATTTTCGTAATCAAGCTGCCTGCCTTTTTAAAATAGAACCGTTCAACGGTGCTAGGCGCAGGCCTAATAGCAGAAATTGCGAGACGTGAGACGTACGTCGCAGATTTTTCATCACTCTGCAGATAATTTTTAAAAGAAAGAGAAATAAAGAAAGAAAGGGAGGGAAAAATCAAATACAGCTGAACGAAAATTGAGAGAAAATAAATGTCTTTGGTGAGCCAGAGAGTTTTGCACTTCATCTTCAAAAATAAAAAAAAAACGGAAATTATCAGATGTTTCGTACCTTCATCATACATTTTTAAAATCCTTCCCTAACAGATTGGTAGGCAGATTAGCTGAGCGGCGCTGAAAATCTAAAAATAATGGAAAGATATTTTGTGATTGGTTTATTTGCGATTCTTTCACTTCTGCAGAAAACATTTATGTTGGGGTTGGAAGGGGCGGGCTCCTTGCTTGTAGTAAATAATCGTGGATTCGCTGTTAGGTTAACTGTTTGTGCTTTCAAAAATAACATTTGTTTGAGTTGCAGTGGTCACTAAACGTGTTAATTAAGGAAAATGACTCTTTTCCTCTTTTCGGGTGGGCGATCTTTTTTTTCCCCTATTATAATGGCTGTTTTTAAAGACTGCATCATGCATGCCAATGGCTATCCGCCTTTTCTTCAGTTTCATTTTTTCCCAATTTTTCGGTTTTCTCTCGCAGTTTTAATTTAAAAGAGAATTCAACTTTTAAAGTTAAAATATTTTTTTTTAAAAATGAAATAAGTCCATACTAAAAAATAGAAAAAAAAAGAAACCCCTCTCACTATTGAAAAAATTACGCAAATTCATGACAACAATAGTTTGATCTTGTGATATTAAAATCACGCGAATATTCTTTGCGATTTTAATATAAATATCGAGTGCTTTAAATTTTTGCATTCTCCATATTTATACTAAAACCGTATTTGTTTCGAAACATCAAGCCTGTGCGTTCCCAAAAATCGTACAGCCTGTTTGAGACTTCAATCCTATTACATCCTGCAATTATTTGATTTATTTTGAAGGGTGGAAATTGCTTTAACTAATACTATTTTTAAATGATTTGTTTCACTTTTTATTTCAATAATAAATTCATTTTTTAAACTGCAGTTACATATTTTTAGGAAAGTACTGAATTTAAAAAAACTATCCACATAATTATTTCATTTGTTTCCAAAGTAAATATTTTTTTTAATACTTGAATTTGATTTTATGTTTAATAAAGTTCATACACAAATGAATATAACAATTGAAAACAATAGCTTTTACCGTATAAGAGGACAGAAATACATTCTAATTAAGTGTAGCGTAGTGAATTCCTAGTTTACATATTAATGTAATATACAATTTAAAAAAATATATTTAAAATTCATTGAACACAATTTGGTGTTGTATGTAAGTAATCAATCGAATTTACTAAATCAATTATTTAAATATTTATGGTTGTGTCATAAAAGTTTCAGACTCTTCAAAAGGCCATATCACACGAGAGAAAATTAAAAGCAATCGTATCTGTATCGGCAACCGTAAGCGGAAATTCTCCGACAGGAGATTGCCTATAGGGTTGCTAACGGTTGCTCGCGTTTCTCTTGGGAGAGGGCTCTATTTTCTGATCTTTATCCTTCTGCGTGCGTCAGAACGTTCATCGTTTTTCTACGAGATAGCCAGATATTTGCACCGCGTGATCGAAGCTCGTTTCGGCATTTATAGATGAATTTTAAAAAAAAAGACACAATGCAGCTATTGCAGCTTTAATTGTTGGTGCCATTATTAAACGGAGGAAGAGGAATAAACAATGGTCAAGGTCATGGCTACCAGGGCCGTAACCAGACTATTGTTTCGGGGAGGGTTTTACGGACACATTTCTCCTGAAATCTATGTGATAAATAAAATAATAATATTCTTTCCAACAAAGGAAAAAAAATGATGTGTACAAAGCATCTTCGCCCCAGTTAAAAAAGTGCATTGTTGTGTATGAAATTATATTTGCAAAAACTACAATAAAGATAAATATTGCTGATAAATCAACTAATTTGTACTCTCATTCAATAATGATAATTTCATTTTCAAATTAAATTGAAAAGTAAATAGGCAAATTAAACATGAAATAGTAATAATATTACTTTTTAGCAGAAAAAGGGCATTAAAAAGAATTTTGTGGAATAGTTTTGAAAAATTTCGGATTGGGTTTCAACCCTAAAAACCCACCCTTTAAATACGGCCCTGATGGCTACTCAGAAAAATTCAACTTGGATAAATATGATTGTCATTTTTCTTGCTATTTCCTCATACGAAAATCTTTTTAACGTTCACAATTTGTACGCTGGCGAGTGTACATTCCACAAATAGTCTTTCATTCGCACTTCGTTGATTAAAAATTCGGTAATTTCCGAGCTCTACTCGACATCAACACTAACAGCCATGATCGCCAACTTCACGAATGTTTCACGCCACTTCGTAGCGAAGAGGCTGTTGACGTCACAAAATTTCAGCTCCCTGATTGGTTCTTCCGTAAGTTGCCTCAAATTAGAAGCAATTTTTTTCGCAGGGCAGAGAAAAATTGCCTCTATTAGGAGCAACTGTCATTTCCTTTTCACACGAGGGTTTTGGAGCAATCGTTGGTGGAAACAGGTGGAAAAACAGGTTCCAGATAGAGTTGACGATTGCTTTTGCGGTTACGCTCGCCTGTAATTTCTGTCGTGTAACATGGCCTTAAGTTTCTCCACTTCAATCAGTATTGTTTACAAGGTGTTTTTTGAGAGATTTTGCCAAAGAGCAACTTATCAACAGCAAATGTGTTAAAAAGTCCTTGAATACTCCATAAATTTTAATTTTAAAAAAGGAGTACGCACCCTGTAAAACGTTTGCGTATTATATGAAAACTTAAAATAAAACTAATAAAATGCTGCAGATTATTTCCAACTGACCAAATCAGTGTCGCAGACTGGCTAGAAAGTTTTTGCTTCTGGGGGCGCGGGTTTCGAAGTTAGACAGTCGATAGATATTTATTTAAAAAAAGTGTTAACAAAAATAAGTAAACAATTTTTCAATTTAAATATAATTTTGTTGAAAAAAAGAGAATAAATACCTTTGTGTAATGAAAATAAGCATATGAAAAAACATATCAAATGCAAATGAGCAGGAAAACGGCATACACATGTTTCGGAGGGACAAGCAACACCCTTTCCAATGCCAAAATGCGAGTTTATGGATGAAATTCTTCGTCAACTTTATCAAATATTAATTCTAACTGAATTATCATGATCAGAAAAATCATTTATGCACATCTGCTGACACAAGAGCTTCATTTAATGAATACTTTTTCACCTTCATGTAAATTTTTTTGAAGAAGGAGTTTTCTGGTATGCATTGAAAATGTGTTTTGCAAATTATTTCAATGATGTCAGTATTTATTATGTGTACTCAATGAATTATTTGCCATTGATTACTTTTTTTTTCTGCAGTTTAAAAGTCTTTTTCCTGAACTCCCCCCCCCCGTTTTTTTTGTTTTTCCAGCAAATTACACACAAGATGGAGAGAGATGCCCCTATAACAGGGTTTAACTTTCTGCAGAGCTCATTGGAGCTGAGTTCCTGCACTTCGTTTCAATTGTAGCTGAAATTTCGTATTTTAGTCGAAATTCAGGCTTTTTACGTTCAAAAATAGGTTCTGAAGACTATAGGGCTCCTGCCATTATTTAGTTAGCCCCACCCTCAATTCTTGTCAATCCTCTCTTTGTTTTTTAATTTCGATTACCTGCTTGCTCTATATAACCTGGTCTTTCTTTATGCTACAAAATACATTCATAGTTTATATATCAGCCACAAATTTACAAACACTTATTCACTGTGAGCATACGCATGTATCACACGCAAATTTAGTATTTCATGTAAATAAATGGGTAAATACCGAGCGTAGTTGGTATGATAAGTAAAGAATCAATGCGTTATTTTTCCAACCAACAGTAAGGTGTGTTATAATATTAATTAGAAATAAAACTGCATGCCAAGTTATAAAACAGTCATACAAAATTAACTTTTAAAATATTGTCTGTTAAAAAAATGCAGCAATGATAAGAAACAGAGGAGGTTTAACATGAAAACAAGAAGCGTCCACCTGCGTAGGCTACGGTAGTGCAATTAACGAAACAACGAGATTAAGAGCAAGTAGAAATGCGGATAGAGCCGCTATATAGATAGGCCGACGCATCAAGCTTAAGTTTCACCACTTTGGATCCAACTTATTAACTTTGACTTTCAATTTTCATTGTTGCGGCGCTAGGGTTACCATAAAAAGTTTCGGGACGTAGCCAAGTTTTGTTAAATTCACGTGAAAAATCACCAAAACGCGATAACTCGCTAGAAAAGACAACCGCTCACAGAAAAAGACAACTCTCAAACACGTTCTGGATCCAAAGTGGTCAAACTTAATCTTGATGGGCCGGCTCGTCTATATAGGGGCCTTAAATGCGGATTGATACATATTTCGATTTTCTTTGTATTTAAATCACAAAAGATATGAAGTAAGTATATTGTAATTTATTAATATATTTTGAAACATAAAATCGAATGGAAAAGAAAGATTAAAGTAGAAAAACTGTTTATTGAAATTTTAAATTACAAATAGTTTGTGCAAAAGCGCCACCTAGAGACAATTTTTGCTGTTGAAGAGCCAACAAACTAAAGATTATAGTCCCTATTTCAGTTATTAATTAAAACTTAATGAGACAAGCTCTGCTTGGGAACATTGGATTTTTCGATTGAGTACATCACTATTAATAGATTTCAAGCAAGTTCCGTAGTCTCAGAGATTGGTAAACGAACTTGAACGATATCGGTGCTTGGCCCATAGACTATTTGTGACTCTCAAACGCCACAGAATTTTGCTCGAAAATTTTGACTTAATGATATTATTAAACTTTCATTTAATTGCCTCTTAAATTGTTACAAGCACTAAAAATGAGAAAAATTTGACTTATAACCAATACAAAAATGAAAGATTAAAAAAGTATAAAAACTACCAGATCTTAAATAAAATAAATTTTAGGCTTGCATTTTCAGAAAAAATGAAATAGAGCTTACAATCTGAAAATTATTTCACTTGAGTATTAATAATAACAAGATTTCGTAAGTGCATTTTTTTAAATTACTATTTGCTCTACTTATTACTTTAAATACATATAAAAATAATTTTGTTTTTGAAATTTTTTCAGAATTTTTTACCCTTTAACAATTTAAAATAATAGAATTCTTATCTTGTGCACGGAAATATTTTACTGTTTATAGTAATAATTGTCAAAACTCACCTTGAAATGCACTCGAAGGTTAGAGCCTCTGGCTTTACAAGCTGGAAAAAAAAGATAGCAACATCATTAGTAGATAAATTATAACACATCCAAAGCAAGCACTCAATATAAAGCTTTAGATTAGCGGTCACGAATCACCAAACAGGAATTCATGGGGATTTTAAAAATTCATTAAAAATCAATCATTGTTTTAAATTCGGTAATGCTGAATTTTTGCGTTTTGAAACTCCCTTAACAATATCTATTAGCCTAAGTTGGAATATATTATAGCTTGACACTTTCCTTTTATATTTATCCATATATTTAACCCTTTATATAAATCCATTTGGCATACTTTAAACTTTTTTCTAACAACCTCACTTTACCAAACGAGCTTTATTAGATCGCTTTTCTACTTAACGACACAACAGCAACAATTCGGACATGATTGCTGTCATCCAATATTGGCACGCAAAATGCATTAACATATGCTGTGTGCTTTTCCACCTCCCGATTCAAAGAGGATCGATTCAAAGAGGATCGTGTCTTTTCCAATTGTCTGACAGCAGCTGTCCAACAATTTTAAATCGGAAGAACATTCATTTATCTGTTTACTTTCTTTCAAGGAACTTTTCTATATGGCATTCAAATTTGACATCTCGTTATTAATTACATTTAAGCTAATTTTCCCAAACAATAAATAAAACTTAGCAATAAAATTATTTTATTTAATTTACTAATCAGATTTCCATTCTTATATATGTATTTCATTCTCAATAAATTAAGTTGTACATATTTGGCACCCAATATTATAATGTTCTTTTTCTTCAAAGGTAAAGTAATTATAACAGTTGTAGTCTTAAAATGAGGAGCTATAATGAGATACGTGTTTGCACACTACTGTCTCGAAAGGAAGTGGGGTGGGAGATTACCAGTTTGGAGAGAGCACATCGGTTGAATGGAAAAACTGTGTAATAGACCGCACGGTACTGTACTTGTCATTGTAGTATCATTGTCCAATTTTTGTTGGCATCGTGGTGTGTTAAGTAGAAAAGCAATGTTACAGACAGTAGTGACTTTCATCAATGTTTAAAGGTACAATGAGGATTCTCTCTACTGTAATTTCAGCTCATATTGTTTAGATTATGTCTAATATTAGTAAATATCTAAGTTACGAGCTTGCAGAGCAGTACACTTGCATAATCTCAATGAGATACACAGAAACAGTAATACTTATTGTAAAACCACAAATCGGCGACAGGTGAACATAAACATAAGGCATTAAAACTTGTATGTAACAAACTAATCATTTTAAGTTTTTCAGTGATCTAATTTGATCTCTATCAAAACTACACAATTAGTTTCGAATGACTACCTCTCCTTAAGAGGAAACGTATACAAAAAATACTTACATTTTGATGCATTATCCGGTTCCATAGAATACCGCGCCATTTTAAACTAAAACGGAGAAAAACATGAATGAATAACAAACGGCAAAAATTGGCATGCATGTCGTATGATGGAAAACAATTCAGCAATCAACAAAACAGGATAAATGCAGATAGAGAAATTGAGAAAAAAAGCATTGCTTTGATAAGATAAATCTAATGAATTAGTTTCTTCACTTAAATCATTTCTGTTGAATACCTTTTAAGTTAATAAATGTCGATAACACGTCTGTTTACCAGATCGCTATAAAAACTATTGCATGGAAAGAGATAAAACTTTCTGAAAATATCTAAGTTTTTTGACACTACAAACAATACAAAAACAATTTAATTTATTTCTGAATTTTGAAACTGTTAATAAATTTAGATTAATTGAGATTTTTATACTTACATTTACAGCTCTGCGGCCCGAAACTTAATGAAACAGTGTTGCCAACTAAATTCTTGAAATGCAAAAATGCAGGGTAAAAGCGAGAAATGGAGGAGAGCGACGAGACGCACATTTTTCTTCTGTGAGCCAGAAATAATGAATATTTGAAAAGATATAACGTGAATTATTTTGTGGAAAAAATGTCTCATTTAAAGGGAGGAGGGTAATCCTAATTTTTCATACTTTTTTTTTCTCTCTCTCAAAAAAAAAAAAAAAAATCGAAATGTCGTCTGCTTCAAAACAGGAGTGTCTAGTGTCATCTCAGTCATTATTATTGTTTCTTGCGTTTATTTATATCTCTGATTAGATGTCTTTGGAATGCATCATTTAGCATATACTGCAAAGTATTTCAACCACGCAATTTAATTCCTGCTATTGAAATGTCTGGTTACTTTATACTCGTGTTATTGTGGTTTATTTCTTCGAGTAAAAATGCAATGGGGAGAAATGTACTTCTGATTGTAGGTAAGTACAGTGGAGTCTCGAAAATCCAAGGTAATTGGGGCTGCCACGACCTCGGATTGCTGAAAATTCGAATTACCCGAAAAAGATGGAAGTTTTTGGCAATTTATAATGATACTCAACTATGATAAAAACGGAAATACATACCTTTATTCTATATTGTAATGGCATACAGATAGATTTACTGTTTAAAACAATTTTCAAGTTTTTGCTGCTTTAATACATTACTTCTCTTTTTAACTGCAACATCTAACCAAAGCTTCAAAAGCATAACATCAACTGGGGTGGCTTCGTTTTGTTGCTCTATATATTTTCAAGCAAGTTCTAATGCTGCAGAAACTTCACGGTGAGAAACTTCTTGGTTTTTTTCTTCAAGTGGCTGAGAATCGTTTTCATCTGTATCATAACAATATTTCCTGTCTTTCTATTACTACCATTTCTATGACGACAGCTTTTGTTTATTTATATTATTTCATCGCTGTTTAACCAATCTTAAACATCATTCATGAAAATGTTTCTGGAAACATGAATTGTTTTGCCGATGATGTCAAACTTATGGGGGTTGTAGAAAATGATGAACAAATAAATCAGCTGCAACAGGATTTGGATCATATTACTAAATGGGCAGACAAGTGGGGTATGGCAGTTAATGTTGGGAAATGTCAAGTGCTGCATTTCGGTCATGGAAATAAGCATACAAGCTATTATTTACAGGGTTCAGTCATTAGTAGGGCAGATAATGTTATGGATCTAGGTGTCTTAATAAATCAGGATTTCAAGTCTAGTCAACAGTGCAGCATAGCTAGTAACAAAGCCAATAGGATGCTTGGGTTTATTAATAGATCTATTTCAAACAAATCTAAGAAGGTTCTTCTGCCTCTATATAGAAGTTTGGTAAGACCTCATTTGGAGTATGCTGTTCAGTTTTGGTCTCCTTATCTGAAGAAAGACATTAATTTATTGGAAAGGGTACAAAGAAGGGCTACAAGGTTAGTAAATGGGTTTTCTAATTTAGACTATGATTCCAGACTTAGAATGCTTAATATGTATAGTCTTGAGCGAAGGAGAGCCAGAGGGGACATGATTCAGTTGTTTAAATTTATTAAAATGAATGATATTACGGGGTTAGATTTTAGCACGGAAAGCAGGACAAGGGGTCATTGTTTTAAGCTGTTTAAATCTCAGGCTAATCTTGAAATTCGAAAAAATTACTATTTTAGCAGGGTAGTGGGAACTTGGAACAGCTTACCGGAAGAGGCGGTAAAGAGCAATGGAGTAGATGGCTTTAAGAGGGCCATTGATCTTCATTGGGGTCTTTAATTTGACTAGGACCAGCCAAGTTGGGCCCAGAGCCTGCTGCTGGTCGCCACATTTGTATTTGTATCAATTGTATCTAAATTTTCAGTCTAGCAATTCTTTTACTAAATCTTCCAAAATATTGTTTCCCTTTTCGTCATTGAAGAAAATCATGGGCATCTTGGATTAAGCGGAACCTCAGACTTTCGAGACTCCACTGTACCAAAGAATGTTCATTAAAACACATAAGTCAAGGAACTTTTCCCTTTTCCTGCTTAAATTTCATTTAGAAAATGTGTAACATGGTACTTAAATACTCGATCAACATTTTATTGATGTAAGTTGTCCTCAAGGAAATAGTTGAAGAAGTACATGAAATGATAAAAGTTTTGAAATCATTTTTCAAAAATTTTCTCTTTACACTCTGGAGTACTATCTGTCACCGAATTTAACGTGTGCATGTGTACACATTAGCATATTTTGATATATGGCTCATCCGAAAGCCAAATCACACTTTCAAAAATGAGATCTAGGGGTTGATTGTTTAAAAGTCTCTTAACTGTATCATCAGTTTTTACATGGGAGCAATTTAATTAAAGACTAGCTGCCAGGGCAGCTAGATTAGCTTCCTGCGGCATGTTGATGCATAACGTGCCCCCTCTCTAACTTTTAGCTCATTCTGATGTTATATTATTTGGTATAATTTAATGTTCATTCGATTTCAAGACTACCTCGCACGTGGACCGGCGTTGCACTGGCACTTCGTGCCTTGAAAGTAGTGAGGAAAATTTCAAGAAACTACTCCCCGCCAAGGCGGCTCGATAACAGGCGCTTCACGCCGTTACTTTTTTCCTATATAAAAAAATCATTCGAATTATTGAGATGCTTCGCGCCTTCAAGATGGTGAGGAAAGTTTCAGTAAGTTCAGCTCGCTCAAAGGAAAAAAGCAGACATAGATACTCAGTTTTTAATATAAGTAGATGGCTCTTCAACAAATAAATGTTTCAAAATATTACCAGTAGCTAGCGATAAAAATTCTACGTAAGTGGCCTGCTTATGAGTTCCGTGTTTGATTTAGTTAAGCCTTCATTCAAAATTCTCATTATCATTGTTATCACTGTTTCATAGCAACGACGGTTTGCAAGAATGGATTTCATATTTAATCATTTACTAGGCTTAATCGCTTTAAACTTGACTATTTATTAATTGATATCTTCGCTAATTAAAATCGTATAATTATATAGATTGAAACTAATGAAGCTTGAAAAATTACCTATCTATCGGTACCTGGTTCGACTTTCAGTTCATTGGCGTTCAGGAGAAAGAAGCGTGACAGAAAGAAAGATAGTTAGAAAGATACTCAGTTTTTAATATAAGTAGATGCTCCTGGGGAAGAGATATTGATCAGACGAAGAGGTTACTGCTGAAATTAACGTCTATTTTGAGGTCAAAGATACATTTTTCTACAAAAAAAGCATAGAAATGTTAGAGAAGCGTTGGAAGGATTGCATCACTAGAAGGAGAGGTTTAATTTTCCAAAAATATTGTGTTTATATTGGTTATTTCCTGGATTTTTTGACTCATGTACGGATAGGTCAACTTGCGCATATTTACGAATATGAAAGCTTTGAAATACAAAAATAAATGTACGGAAAAATGAATTTTGAAACAGGAATATCATTCATTGTGTAAAATTGAGAGTTGTTTGACAATGTTATGTAGCTATTAATCAGAGTATCTTTCGGAGGACAAGTAGCTTGGGGTATTTAAACATACATCCTTTATGTCTTTTATCTTTGGCGGTAACCAACTTATCAGAACAGTAGCTTAGTTGAATAAAGAACAAATTTATCAAAAACAAGAATAAGTCTGACCAGTAAACATTTGGAGAGTAAATTGCAAATTGCATCGCAGATTCTTACTATTTATTAAAATTTCAATAAAGCAAAATCTGTGCAAAATTTTCCAATAAGATTGAGAAGACTTGTTTAACTGTTTATGGATTGAATATCATTGTTACTTTCCATATACCACCATCATTCTTTTTCATTATTTTAAATTTCTATTTCATTATTTTTATTTGAAAAAAAAATATTGATTCGTTTAATACTGAAATTTATTTATTTAGTTTTGGCACAAAACATTGGACAGTTTAAAAATTACTCATATAACACATTATTTATCAAGCTCATTTCTAATGCACTAAAAAGGAATTCCTTGTAAACTGAAACACACGTATGCTGAAATTTGCAAGTTTTGTACATCAAAACATTGTTTTAATTTTAGTTTTTAATCAGCTCATTGATTATACGTAAAACTCCAGTATACATTACCATATTTGCATGTATTTTCCATTCATAAAATTTTTAAAGGTATCTTTCTTTTTTTTAAGAGAAGGGGGAAGTACAGTTCTAGCAACTTTGACAATAACTAAGTGTATGTTCAAAATAGTGGTGCTTATTTTTGTTATTTGATATTTATGGTTTTAAAACTTTCTAAACTTTTGTCAAAATTCTGTCCTTTGTTTTTTACATCCCCACATTGACCCCTTCAGACTTTACAAGATTGGAAAAATTAGGTTGCAATATTGGTAATTTCTCACTTTTTCACAAAATTTATTAGAAAAACAGGAGAAAATAACGATGCTGGATTATTGTCTTAAAATGAACCCGTTTGTTAAATCTGAAAAAATAAAATTAAAAACTTGCTTTGCTGACTAAACTCTGAAACATTGACCAAGTGGAAGAATACTGACTTTTACTGACCAGTTTTATGCCTTTTAGTACCTTTTGCACAATTGTGCAGTCCCCTTCTCTCACTTTCGACAAAGCACCTCCTGTATTTGGATCCAAGCTCATTTTTGCACAATTTCTCCTCAATGTTGTTATATTGAGTATAAATTTCTTTTAATTAAAATTTTTTCTTCAAATTCATATAAAATGTGTAATGCATTAACAAGGGAAGTAACTTTTTAAGCTTTAAATTTCATTTAAATTTCATCATAACATTTTTACTTTTCTAATTTAAAATGCTATAGAAACTTGTTGCTTAAGGATTTGTTTATTCTAGCTGATGATGGTGGTTTTGAAAGTCAAGTTTACAAGAACCCGGTTTGTAAAACACCTCATCTAAATCAACTAGCATTAAAAAGCATTATTTTCGAAAATGCTTTTACATCAGTAAGTAGTTGTTCACCAAGTCGTTCTGCAATTCTTACTGGTTTACCTCAACATGAAAATGGCATGTATGGACTACATCAAGGCGAACATCATTTCAATTCCTTTGATCAAATCAAGAGTCTTAGCCGATTACTCAGAGAAAGAAAAATAAGAACAGGTAACTCAATGTTTCTCCATGACGGTTCAATAAAAACTAAAATACTAATTTAAAATGATAAATTTAAAGACACATATGATCTGATTCATTAGTCTAACAGGCTTACTTTTTTATTTTTTATTTTTTGACAGAATATAATTTTGTGCTATTGAAAAATAAATGAATGAATAAAAAAAAGTTGATGAAAAGTTAAATGATGGCCAACAAAATTTTGCAACCATATTTACAAGATTAAAAATATGCCTTTTATGAGGTTTAAATTTTTGATGGTTGGTTAATTTTTATAGTGCAAGAGCCTTAAAAGGCTATACTGCGCCAGATGTTTGTTTCAGTGGAAAAAGGCGAAAAATGTGAAATTATGAAATGAAGGACACAAAATTTCTAGAATTTTGAAAGGATTTACTGAAAATGGAACAGACAGAGAAATTTTAAATTTCGAAAAACACCAAAAGAAATAACTGAAGAAAAATTTGGATAAACATAAAAAACACTCACAACAACACAAAGATGAGATGAAGACAAAGACAAAGGACAGACACTAAATATGAGGCAAAACTCTAAATTAACAGTTAGATGTTTCTTGCAGGTATTATTGGCAAAAAACATGTTGGGCCTGAAGCAGTTTATCCCTTTGATTTTGCTTACACGGAAGAAAACCATTCCATTAATCAAGTTGGACGTAATATCACCAAAATTAAGGAATTGGTTCAAAAGTTTCTGGCTGATAATGCATCAAGGTAAATACATCTTTAAGACTATTAATGTTTCATTTCATTTTTTCTTTTTATTTTATTTACTTAAAGTAACAGGGCATTTACATACTTGTTTTTTTTAAGTGTTTATATGAATAACTTTTAAATAAGAGGGGGGGGGGATTTATAATTTATCAGTTTAAATTGATATATTAAAATGTAAGTAAACCAATTTATGTGAAATATTGTAGTCCTTTCTTCCTATATGTTGCCTTCCATGATCCTC
Source organism: Uloborus plumipes (assembly GCA_038373865.1). Classification (NCBI taxonomy): domain Eukaryota; kingdom Metazoa; phylum Arthropoda; class Arachnida; order Araneae; family Uloboridae; genus Uloborus; species Uloborus plumipes. The sequence goes on along the minus strand of JAXGGA010010420.1, from coordinate 17,183 downwards.
ATCGTTGTGGACATACAAATCCTGAGTATGGTGAATTTTGTGAAAAATTTGGAAATGGAGAAAGAGGAAAAGGGTTGATTCCTGACTGGAAACCTATCTATTACAAACCAGAAGATGTGTTGGTCCCCTATTTCATTCCTGATACCCCAAAAGCAAGAAGTGATCTTGCAGCACAATACACAACAATTAGCAGATTGGACCAAGGTAAAGACAAATGTAGATTTTATTACTGCATTAATAATGACAATAATTATGTCTTTTTAAAATATTTTTAATTACTTAAAAGGAATTGGATTAATATTGAAAGAATTGAAAAATTTTCAAGTAGAGAATGATACCTTGGTTATTTACACATCTGACAATGGAATACCATTCCCAAGTGGAAGGACCAATATGTATGATCCTGGCATAATGGAACCATTTCTGTTGCACATTCCTCAAAAACCAAGAACTTGGAATAAAGTAAGCATTCATGCATGTTTTTTTTTTTTTTTTTTCATTCCAGCATACTCTTATAATTGTTAAGAAATAAAAATTTCTGATTATACATTTTGTAAGCACATTAATTTGAAAATTCTGTATACAGGGCTGCCAACCTTATTAGGGAGCTATGTGTAGTCAGAAGGGAAAAAAAGTGTAGTTTCCAGTGCTTAAGTGTAGTCTAGCGCGATTCAAAAACCCCCCTCCCCAACATTATAGGCTGATAAGCTTAAATCTGTTCTTTACATAAAACAATTGCAGGAAAATGATATTTCATTTTTCAAAATTATTAATAATGTTGATTATACTGTTCTGCAGTTCTGAGTTTTTTTTAAAAACAAATCAAACTGAAGATTTATCAAATGACAGCAAATTCACAGAAAAACTTGGAAAACAAATTTCCAAAAGAAATTTTTAATCCAAATTCAGACTATCATTCTTTTATTTAATTTAATAATACAACAGGATTAAATAAAGAAAAACAAAAAGGGAAATATTTTATCTAGGAAGATTGTTTTAATAACAATGTAAGGTTGCCCGTTTTGCTTAAGCTGCTAGTTCATCAGGAAATTCCTTTAAATAACATGATTCGTTGTTATGAATCATACTTATTTTTTCAATTCATTAAGCATTCCGAGTTTCAGTGCTAAGTTCATTCAAAGTATTCAAAGAACAGCATCCAAGTTCACTATCCAATCAGGATGAAGAAGACGTTGCGCGCCGCAGTTCTTCCTATCGTGAGCGAAACAGCTCTGGTGAAGTCATCGATGCGCTCAGGAGTGGAGTGGATGACTTGCGTAGCGGCGCTTGTTTGGCATTCGTTTTAAACGGAAGATGCCATGTGAAATGATACTGGAATCGACTCAAAAAAGCATCATCTGGACATTCAACATTCAAGGAACCAAAAAAAAAAAAAATAATAATAATAATTAGTTTGTATGATTATTTAAGGAATGCGTAGAATTTGCTTTTCCTTGCGTAGTGCGTAGTAAGCTGGATGAATGCGTAGTTACTACGCTAAATGCGTAGTTACTACGCTAAATGCGTAGTAGTTGGCAGCCCTGTGTATAGCATGCTAATTATTAGCATAATTTACTTTTGAATGGATAAGGTATTAAATGCAATCAAAGGCGGATTAAGCTTCTGGTTTTATATTCAAATTAAAAGAGGGATTCATGTATGATGATCAATCACAAGTAGTGGTCCAAAATTCTCCTTTACTAATTTCTAATAAATCTAGTATCTAAGTGCAGTTTTAAGCAATCTTTGGTCTTGTTAAACGTGGTTAGGATCAATGATCTAATCCTAAAAAACAAGTTCAGGGACACTTACAGGTATGAACATGAGTAAATAAAGTCAGAAAGTAGAACAATTGTGTCAAAATATTTAAAAGTTGGAGGCACTAGCGCAGGGGTGATTGTGTTCCAGTATTTTACCGGATTTCCGGTATTTTCTTGATCGATTCAGGTATTTTCATGTTCGAAAATACCGGAAATAAAATATTTTTAATTATGCTTTTATTTTCCCACCTCCGGATTTTTTTTTCTTTTTCGAATTTTCAATGATTATACCTATAATTATTAATAATATTCATCAAATAGAAATGTTAAGATGAAAATTCTAATTTTTTTTTACCTTAGTAAATTATTTTATTTGCATCCGATATGAGAATCAAATTTTTCTCACTTTTAAACTTTTGATGCTTATTACCCTTAGTAGGGAGACAAATAAATGAAATGCAACAAAATGTAACAAATGTAACTTTCATTACTTTATAAATGCTTTCGCACAACAAACAGTAATTCTGTTAGACTTTTGCTTTCTCCTTAAAATATTTTTTTGGAGATAATTGCTCATCACCAGCTCAAAATTAACTTTATTACTCATTTACAATTTAATTAAATGCATATGTACAATATTTTGACTAAAAACTATTTGAATATATGAAATGTGTTAGTTTATGAAAGGAAATTAATTTTTTGTATGTATAATTTTAAAATTCGGTATGCTTAAGTAATAGGGGCCTTGGTTTAAAAAAAAAACACTCCCCCCCCCCCCTCCACACTTTTTCTTTAAAACTTTCAGGTGTTTTTTTATGAACTCACAATCACCCCTGCACTAGCGTAAAAGCAGTGCTGCCACCGAGTTCCGTTACTAAAAAAGATGTTTTAACACTTATTTTCAAAAATAAAGAAGGTAAAGGATTCCTCTTAAAATAAGAAGCAAATTTTAACTTCTTTTTACAATTTTTATCACACTACGAAGGAAAACATATATATTTTTTTTTGTATTTCAGTTGTTTTTCACTAAAATAGTCCCTTCTTTTTACAGTTGATTGCAAAATTGTCGTCTCTGCCAATATTTTGACGAAAATAGTCGTCATAGCTATTAGCTTGCAGTTTTTATTTCAAAGTAGCCCCTTTTTTGTCACCTGTGGCAACCATGTAAAAATACAAAAGTAGGGAGATGTCTCTCCCCCCTCCCCTCAACTACACCACTGATCATGTCTCCCGTAACCCACCCTGATTCTATTTTTGAATAAGTAACAAACTGATTAAATATTCTTGCTTTCAAGAAGAGTATTAAGAGATTTGCAAAATAGTGATTACAACATGGAATTAAAACCAGAGACATTTTGATATCGTCGAATACCTCACCACAGGACAAAATGGTGGGTTCAAATTTATTAGTGAAATTAAAAATATTTGCAGAACATATATCTTGTAGTTTAGGTAATTTGGAGTTTTTGCAGTAAAAATTATGTTTTTCCTTTTAGAAGCAAAACCTATAGTATCATAATATAGAATTATTCTTTAAAAAAATAAATGAAATGAGAGTTTCAATGAACGTATGGACTAATATTACATTCAGTATCAGTGCCTCTAAAATCATCTTCTGAGCACAAAAATTTGTTATTTTTTTAATAATTTTTTATAAACCTGATTTTTTTCCCCTTGCAGAGATCAAATAAATTAATAAGCCACCTAGATATCTTGCCTACTCTGCTTGAGTGGTTTGACATTACATACCCAAAGTATAAAGTGAATGGAAATTTGGTTCAATTGACAGGTAAGTCCCTGCTGCATGCATTTGAGGAAGAATCAAAAGAAGAGGACGCAGTTTTTATGAGTCACAATCTTCATGAAGTTACAATGTATTATCCTATGCGTGTGATACGTTCAAATAACTTTAAATTGATACAAAATTTAAACTTTAAAATGCCTTTTGGAATTGACCAAGATTTTTTCATTTCACCAACTTTCCAAGATTTGTTGAACAGGACTAAGATGAAGATAGAAACTAACTGGTATAAAAACTTAACTGAATATTATTATAGACCACAGTGGGAGTTGTTCAATTTAGAAAAAGATCCCCAAGAGCTAAAAAATGAATTTGGAAATCCCAAGTATGATTTGGTATACCAAAAGTTAAAAAATAGATTAAAACAATGGCAAGTGCAAACCAACGATCCATGGATTTGCTCACCTAATGCAGTGCTAGAAAATAAAGGCAAGTACAAGGAAAACCCTCAGTGCATGCTTCTTTTTAATGATACTTAACATCAGTGTTTTTATATAATGAGAATTATTTAAAGCAAATGAAAATGATTTGATTTTTTAATTGTATTTTTGTGTGGATATTTGTTATACAATATTTTTTGAGATATAGCAATAAAATGTTATCATATACATTTAGACCAATTATATTAGTAGAAAATAATACTTTTTTGAAGAAGCTGTGGAAAAAAAAAAACAACTTTATCATGCTAGAAACTTTAAAAGAAGAAAAATCATAACATAACAGTCAGTTTTCTCTTTCATTTTTAGTGAACAAAATGTTTAAAGCAATGCGTAAAATGTAAACAAATGAAACTAAAGAATTGCTTCAATCTTTTTCTTCACTGCACAATAAGTTATTTTAATAATAGTAATGAATAAGTACTTGAAGCATACAATGAAAAACTTCAATAATAAACAGCACTAATTTCCAAGAGAATAGTATTTATTTTGTATCTGTAATATTTCTATACAAAAGTGAATTTCCTAAATTTTAATGACAACTTTAGGTACTAAAACATAAACAGAATGCTTCAGAAGAGTGCATACTTCAGAGTTTTCAGAAATATAGTAAATAAAATTTTTATTAAAAGCTTACAATTCTTCTTTAAAGGAAGAAAAATTATTAAAATATCACAGTTCCTTAAAAATTTTAATAATACATAAACTTATGCTGAAACAATAAAGAAAAAATCTAAATGCATAGAGCTAAAGCTGTAAAACAAATGACAAAGTACAATTTGATATGATCTTAAAACCAAAAACATACCATTGCTGTTCTACATACTGTCGTCCCCGCTTAATCGGGTAATGGATAAATGAATACCTCGCTTATACGAATAAAACATCCTGTAACTGTGTCATAGACGCAATGTTTAATATTTCTTGGAACTGACAGCATTCATTTAAGCGGGGCGGACAGTATTTTAAATTCTGCAAGATCAGAAACATAATAATTTTTAAAAGGATTACAATAATAAAGATATAAATATTATGATAGAGAAACACAAAATAACTGTCAGTTTCATTCTCAATTCAGAAAGAACAACTACCTTATAACTGAACAGACACATTTTACAAACAAAACATACAATTCACAAAAGAAAATTTTGAAAAGAGTTTTCTAAATGCAGTGCCAACTTCATATCTTGAATACTCAAGTGATTAAAAAGGTGTTTTAAAAAAATAAATAAACATTTAAATGTGAAGAATTACATACATTCCATTTTAAAGGAAAGCCAAAAATGGGAGTTAGTGGGGAGAAAATCAGTTGCAGTTTCTTCCAACAATTTAAAGATGCTGAAATACATTAAAGCTTTTGTAAGGAAAAGATCTAAACTTCAAAGACAAAAAATGAAAAGAAAGTGCTAATCAAAGAATCACTTAAGAATGTATCAGAAAATGCACATTATTTCACTCTTTAGAATGAAGAAATTTTATGCCACCTTTTTCTACAGAAAACTGGAACGCGTTGTTGCTACAAATGTTTATTTCTCTTCTAATGATTGGTCATCTGCAATGTTTTAAGAAAACAAATACAATTGGAGTCAGCTCCCATGGGGAGTAGTAAATTTTTAATAATTTAATTGGTTGTGTCTCAATTTTGGAGAAAGGATTTTCCAATAATAAATTTATTTATTGAGTTACGATTGGCAGATAATTTTTAAATTACCAATTTCTTCATTTTGTGCCATGTGGCCAGTGGTGACCGCTTACTTAACCTTTTATATCTTGCACTTCTAAATGTTGCAGCAGTTGATGTGTTGCAAAGTGCTATGCAACTTAAAATGTATTTTGCAAATTTCCTAATTAGGTAAAGCAGTTTTTTGACCCGGCAGCTCCCAGGTAGCCAGCAGCAGGAGGAATCTGCTTGCAGATGATCAAGAGTGTACTGTAATGCAGTACAAATGTATTTACATTCTTAAATTCTAAAGTTACAACCAACAAATGTCTTTTGAAACATTTAAATAGAAAAATATACCTAATGAATTTGATTACTTATTTAAAACTTTTACACATGACATACAAAGTACATTGGTTAAATTATTAACCATATAGTATGCTATTTTTAAAAGAAACACTATTGAGCAGATAAACATTTCTTTCTAAATGAAGTATTTTAGAATGATAAAGCATTCTAGACTAATATTGATACATAAATTTGAAATATGGATAAAGTGTGATCAACTCTCTGTACTGTAGAACTAAATATGTACATATTTACATGCTGAAAACTTGATAAATTATGTTGCTAGTATTCTTCGAGAATTTTTGACTGCATATAGCATGAATATATTAGGACAGTTTTATGCTTATGAAAAATAACTGAATGTTTGGCATAAGCTTCAGTATTTAAAAACATCATATGTTGCAAAAAAAATTCTGAATTATATTTTTAATTAATGAACAACTTAATTATTTATTACTCGATAAAGAACTGCAATGAATTTAATTTTTGAGTTATAAAGAGCAATGGACGAAAAAAAAAAGCATTTTTTTTTTCTCTTAAAATTAATACACATATGAATAATACATCTAAGTAGCTACATAGTAGCCATTAAATATTAAAAATTATTTTTTTAATTCTAACAATATTTAAAATTTATGAACTTAAGTTTGATTTTTCATGCCGTACTACAGGAATTTTCATCCCCTAGGGAGATATCAGGTCCGCTCAAATGCTACAGGAAACTCCTAAGAATGAGACTCCCAAAGAGCGCAAGACCCTCTAAGCATAGTAGGCCTCTGCACACTATGATTTATATTAAACTGCATGAGATAAAATGAACAGGGATCCAAATTGCTTTAGTAAAACATTGAGCATTATTTACTTTACTCTAAATCAGTGATTCTCAGTGTTCCACAAAACCCTTGCTCAAGTTTCCTCCCCTAGTTTTTCTATATAGAAGAAAGTAATTAAGGTAGTGAACAAATAGTTTTGATTTCCAGATCGCTATAATTTTTTTGTTTAGTCATTAGCAAGAATGGGGCTCTTTGAAGTAAATGTGAAGTGCTAAGAATTCAGTGGCCTAAAATGTTTGAGAACTACTGCCCTAAACTATGAGTAATAGTACTGCATTTACTACTTTGTGATCTGACAGATCAGTAGTATTTGAAACACAACTGATAGTCAAAGATCTCTAGCTCCTATCTATAATTACAATCACCTCACATTATTTTTTGAGCTATTAATTTGCTTTTTACATCTAATTTGAAAATATCCTGTTAGTCGCAATTTTTAGTCATCTTCAAGTGAAAGTAAAGCAATCGTTTTCATTTCATTATTTCTAATGAACAATGTACTTGACAAAAAGTAAGGGTAGTGAGTTTTTTTCCTTGAGGAAGTGGAATAATGTAGAGTATTTTCATGTGGTTGCAAGGTAATAGGATGCCTTGTTTCACACTTTTTTTTCTCCGAGCAAAATATAATGCCTGCCAAAAGCGGCCAATTCCCATAGACATTACAGGTATAAAATATTTTTTGAATCAAATTATATGTTCTGTGTAGAGTATGGATTCAAGATTTGAGCAAAAGCTAAATTGTTCTCCTATGTTAAAGACTGAAAAGGTCACATTTTGGGGTTAGGAGATGTCAATTGTGCAAAAATTGCATGCTCAAACTTCAAAAGGTCAGTTGAGTGTTCGTGGAGAGAGCATAAATGACTCCTTTGGTGCTTGAAATTTAAAGTCTTCAATTCATAAAAAAAATCTAGGGGGTTGTCCACCAAATATTCCTTTGAAGTTACTTAAGGAAGTCTAAAATTGAGTATTTAGAGCTGCATAAGATCAAAATATATATTGTTACAAATCTTGTAAATAGTTGTTGTTTTTCCTGCCTTGCATCATTTTCATTAGTTTTGGTTTTATCTGACGACATGTTGCAAATGTATCTGAAGATATCACTTTTATCATCTGTATACCGGCCCTGTAACGTTTCGTAGTTTTTACACTTGCCCTGCATTTAATAAGCGTGAAGACATTTTTCGCTCGGAGTGTTTTCTTTTTTTTTCTTTTTCTTTTTATCACTAGAATTTGTGAATGGATTACGTAATGTTATGAATGAAACAAAATATTCCAGGTTTTTCTCGAATATTGTCGAATATTGTCGTAATTTCTTTCCGTGTATAAATAGCTGGCCTTGAACACAAGTCAGTCAGTTGTTTTCAGATTTGATCTGGTGACTCGTTTTCGTTCGCTTGGCGAATGGTTGTTTTGCTTTTGTAATTGCTTAATTACTGTTCACGTTTGATACGTGGTGCTGAGTTACTGTTGAGAGTACAGTGTACTGTTTTGCTACCTAATTGCTGGATGTTTAGCAATTGTTTCCTGCTCATATTGTAAATAGTGTAAATACTTGTAAATAAATTTATAGTTACTTCCTCAAGATTGGAATGCTCATTTGAAGAAAGTTGAAGGTGCTACGGACTCGTTACAATTTTGGCGCCCAACGTGGGGCATCTTCAAGGACTTTCTTGGAATTATCTGTGAACTTGGACTTTTCTTCCTGTGACTTTTTGACTTCGGAATTTTATGGTAATTACTCAAGCAATGGATGAACAACTGAAAAAACTCCTGGATGCGATCAACGCTGTTAAAAATGATATGGCGACTATGGCTACTAATCAAGAACAATTAAAAAATGATTTAACCGCTAGCATAACTTCAAGTCAAGAAGAAATTAAGCATGATTTAACCGCTAGCATAACTTCAAGTCAAGAAGAAATTAAGAATGATTTAACCGCTAGCATAACTTCAAGTCAAGAAGAAATTAAGAATGAGTTAACCGCTAGCATAACTTCAAGTCAAGAAGAAATTAAGAGCGATCTAACGTCAATGAAAAGTTTGGTGGAAAGTAAATTTGCCAATATGGAAAATAAAATGGAGGCTCTTGAAGAAAAAGTTGACAGCGTTGAGGATCGAATCACTACAGTAGAAAACCATGTGGAAAAGAAAATTAAAGAACTTGAATCAAAGTTATCAGGATCCTGCAATAACTCAGACAGCGTTGAGGATCGAATCACCACAGTAGAAAACGATGTTGAAAAGAAAATTAAAGAACTTGAATCGAAGTTATCAGCATCCTCCAACAACTCAAGTGACTGTGTAGCTGCAGCTGGAACTTCTCGTCCATCCATCAAACTGGCCACGTTTGACGGGAAAACCTCGTGGAATATTTACAAGAAGCAGTTCCTCATCGTTGCAGAAGCAAACTCTTGGGACTCTTCCACGAAAGCCTGTCAACTTGCAGCCTCGCTGAGAGGGGATGCAGCTGAAATACTACAGACCTTCCCAGAGGACAAGCTCTGTGACTTCGAAGCCTTATCATCGGCCTTGGAGCTTCGCTTTGGCGAAGTATGCCAAAAAGAATTCAGCCGACTCCAGCTGAAATCCCGACTCCAGAGGGATGGAGAGACTTTGCAAGTGTTTGCAGCAGACGTTGAGAGGCTTTCCCATCTCGCCTTCTCGAACTGTCCTTCGGATGTTCGCGATAGCCTGGCCCTGAACTACTTCATAGACGGAGTGCGAAGTCCAGAAGTCCAGACGGCTCTCCGGATGGCGGACATCAAAGATCTTAAATCCGGTCTAGTCTACGCAATGAAGTTCGAGGCTGCACAGCAAATATCCCGCAAGGATCGCCATTCTATCAGGGGCTTGGAAGTGAGTGCCCAGGATTTGAACTCAACTCGTCTCTCGGACATTGAGCGACAAATCAAAGAGATGTCGGGGACCCTGAAGAAGATTTCGGCTCACAAAGACCAAGGTAGACAAACACTGAAGTGCTGGAAGTGTGGCGGTGAGGGCCACGTACGAAGGAATTGCGAAGCTCGCCAAGAAAAGAAGACGTCTCCCAAAGTTTTCCAGATTTCCCCAAGAACTGGCGGCTGCAACGGACTGTTCATTTACGCATATGTGAATGGATTTCCCTGCGAAATGATTGTGGACACAGGAGCCAACGTTACCATCATTAGGACTGATGTGGCTCGTCAATTTGGACTCAAGATCTTGTGGACGCCGCCCTGCGTTACTCTCCAAACTGTGACAGGTGACAAAATCGAGATTGAAGGAAAAGTAAACTTAGAAATAATGTTCGGAAGAGCCACTTACCATCACACGGCATTCGTTGCTGACATTACAGATCCCTTCATTCTCGGACTGGACTTTTTGAGAAAATTTGATTTTTCTATCGACTTTAAAAATAATGAGCTGCACTCGATGAGGGAAGACATAGCAATTTTCAACACCGAAAATAACTTAAAATCTGCTCATCAAATAATAGCCCAAACAGATTTATCGATTCCCTCTAGATCAGAAGTACTAATACCTGGCTCCCTCAAGGAAAACAACAGCTTTAAATTCGGCCTCATTGAATATCCTAACCAGAGTAATAGCCCAAAAGGAGTACTAGTGGCATCTACGCTTGTGGACCTTTCAAGGAATGCAGTTCCTGTGAGAGTCGCCAATGTGAGTGAAAGACCGAGGAATATTAAGAAAGGAGAAGTGTTGGCAACTTGTACTCCCGTAAACTGCATTATCAGAAGAATTGATTCCTCCGAGACTGTGTCTTCCGAGTCCTTGATTTCGAAATTAATTGAGAGTGCACCATTATCGAAGGATCAAAGATACGCTGCGGAGAAATTGGTGGACAACTTCAAGCAGGTGTTTTCATCTACATCCGAAGATGTTGGTCGCACGAGTTTAACGCAGCATAGGATCGACACTGGAGATCATCCCCCTATCAAGCAGCATCCAAGACGACTACCGTTCGCCAAGAAGGAAGAGGTTGAGATCCTCTTGAAAGAAATGCAGGAGAATGACATCATCGAACCCTCATCCAGTCCTTGGGCATCCCCTATCGTCTTGGTCCGAAAGAAAGACGGCTCCACCAGATTTTGTGTTGATTACCGACGCCTGAATGACATCACCAAAAAAGACAGTTACCCTCTTCCACGGATCGATGACACTCTGGACACCCTTTCCGGACACAAGTGGTTTTCGACCCTGGATTTAAAGAGCGGCTACTGGCAGGTGGAGATACACCCCGACGACCGAGAGAAGACGGCGTTTACAACCGGACAAGGCTTGTGGCAGTTTAAAGTGATGCCGTTCGGCCTCTGCAATGCACCAGCCACGTTCGAGCGTCTTATGGAATCAGTGCTACGAGGACTCTCTTATGAATCCTGTCTTGTCTACTTGGACGACATCATCATCATAGGACGCAGTTTTGAGGAACATTTGGCTAATCTTAGGAAGGTGCTGCAGAAGCTTAAGGAAGCCAACCTGAAGTTAAGCCCGTCCAAATGTAATTTGTTCCGCCGTGAGGTGAACTACCTTGGTCACATTATTTCTTCTGAGGGTGTAAGAACAGATCCAGATAAGGTATCTGCAGTCGAGAATTGGAGCCGCCCCGAAAATGTCCATCAGCTGCGAAGTTTCCTGGGGCTCTGCACGTACTACAGGAAGTTTGTGAAGGGTTTTTCCAACATTGCACGACCTTTGCATAAGCTGACGGAGAGCAAACAAAAATTTGAATGGTCCAAAGAATGCGAGGATGCATTTCTACAGCTGAAGGAGGCTTTGACATCAACGCCTATTCTCTCTTATCCTCAGCCTGAAAAATCCTTCATACTTGACACTGATGCGAGCCACGAGAGCGTTGGAGCTGTTTTATCTCAAGAAATAGACGGTAACGAACATGTCATCGCCTACTGGAGCAAATGCTTATCCAAGTCGGAGCGAAATTATTGTGTCACGAGAAAGGAATTGCTCGCCATAGTTAAAGCTGTAGAACATTTCCATCATTACCTCTACGGCCGTAAATTCCTGCTCCGGACTGATCATGCTTCTTTAACTTGGCTTTTGAATTTCAAGAATCCAGAGGGCCAGGTAGCCAGGTGGATACAGCGGCTCCAGGAATATGACATCGAGATTAAGCACCGAAAAGGTTTGTCACACGGTAATGCTGACGCACTATCAAGAAGACCTTGTTCCGAGAACTGCCATTATTGCTCCCGAATTGAGAAACAGTACGGGACGACAATCCCTACTGCCTGTCAAGTTACTGCTACTTCATCATCTTCAGATCCTGATCCATGGAGTGACGACCAAGTTAGAAAAGATCAGCTTGAAGACCCAGACCTAAGGCCTATCATAGAGTTAATGGAAAAGGACAGTCGGCGACCTAGTTGGCAAGACGTTTCTATCTACAGTCCTGCAACGAAAAGATACTGGGCTCTATGGAAATCTCTCCAGTTGCGAAATGGCGTCCTGTATCGGAAATGGGAATCTGACGATGGTAAAGCATTCAAATGGCAGTTACTCCTTCCCAGATCAAGAATTCCAGACGTTCTAAAGGAATTGCACAGTAGTCCGACTGGAGGACACTTTGGTATCCTGAAAACTCTCCACAAGGTTCGAGAGCGCTTCTTCTGGAGCAAGGCGAAGGATGACGTAGAGAAGTGGTGTCATTCTTGTGACGCCTGTGCTGCCCGTAAAGGACCGAAGAGAAGAAGTCGCGGGAAACTACATCTTTACAACGTAGGAGCTCCTTTCGAACGAATCGGGATCGACATTCTTGGTCCTCTACCGAAAACTACTGATGGGAACAAATACATCCTCGTTTCCATTGACTATTTTACCAAGTGGCCCGAAGCATATTCCATTCCGGATCAAGAAGCTACCACTGTAGCAGAGACTCTAGTCCAGAATTGGATCTCGAGATATGGGACACCCTTGCAGATCCATTCCGATCAGGGGAGAAACTTCATCTCAGCTGTGTTTAAGGGCCTATGTAAAATCCTCAAAATTGAGAAAACTCGAACGACACCACTACACCCACAATCGGACGGCATGGTGGAGAGATTTAACAGGACAATTCTTAATAATCTCTCGCTTATGGTCTCCAAAAATCAACAGGATTGGGACAAGAAACTTCCTCTGTTCCTGCTGGCCTACCGCAGTGCTGTCCACGAGACCACCGGATATTCCCCATCACAGATGCTCTTCGGCCGAGAGCTTCGGCTGCCTTGTGATCTCGTCTTCGGTCTCCCTCCAGATGCGCCTTCATCGCCTGAGGAGTACGTCCAGGATCTCCAGGCCCGGTTGGAGGACGTTCATCACTTCGCACGGGAGCGAATCAACATCGCGACGGAGAAAATGAAGACCCGATACGACACAAGGTCCACTGGCCATGACTTTCAAGAAGGTGACAAGGTGTGGCTATGGAATCCCATCCGACGTAAAGGTCTGTCACCCAAATTGCAGTCGCATTGGGATGGACCCTACACAGTCCTTCACCGGCTGAACGACGTCGTAGTGAGGATCCAGAAGTCATCACATTCAAAACCTAGGGTTGTACATTATGATCGGCTAGCCCCATACTATGGCCATAGTTCGTAAATTAAATGTAGAGCTACCATGGTAACTTGTTTGTAAATTTTGTAAATAACTTTTGCCTTTAATTGTTTGTAATATGACTTTATCAATGTTAGTGTTTCTTTCATGTTCTCATTGTTATTGTTTATCATGTTTATGATTGGTTATCATGTAATGTGTGCATCTGTAAGTCTTCCCTTGCTTCCTTTCTGGGGATTGTACTGCCCGGGACGTGCAGTCCTTGGGAAGGGGGCAATGTTACAAATCTTGTAAATAGTTGTTGTTTTTCCTGCCTTGCATCATTTTCATTAGTTTTGGTTTTATCTGACGACATGTTGCAAATGTATCTGAAGATATCACTTTTATCATCTGTATACCGGCCCTGTAACGTTTCGTAGTTTTTACACTTGCCCTGCATTTAATAAGCGTGAAGACATTTTTCGCTCGGAGTGTTTTCTTTTTTTTCTTTTTCTTTTTATCACTAGAATTTGTGAATGGATTACGTAATGTTATGAATGAAACAAAATATTCCAGGTTTTTCTCGAATATTGTCGAATATTGTCGTAATTTCTTTCCGTGTATAAATAGCTGGCCTTGAACACAAGTCAGTCAGTTGTTTTCAGATTTGATCTGGTGACTCGTTTTCGTTCGCTTGGCGAATGGTTGTTTTGCTTTTGTAATTGCTTAATTACTGTTCACGTTTGATACGTGGTGCTGAGTTACTGTTGAGAGTACAGTGTACTGTTTTGCTACCTAATTGCTGGATGTTTAGCAATTGTTTCCTGCTCATATTGTAAATAGTGTAAATACTTGTAAATAAATTTATAGTTACTTCCTCAAGATTGGAATGCTCATTTGAAGAAAGTTGAAGGTGCTACGGACTCGTTACAATATATACAGGGTGTCCACTCTAATCGTGGACCTATAGCTAATTTCTAAACCGTTAGAGATAAGCATATAGTTTATTTAGGAAAAAATCTCCAAATTACGAAAGGAATTTTGGGTCTATTCAATGTTTTTCAAAAAATCAAATTTTGAAAGAGTTACGAAATTTAAATTTTTATACAGCCCCCCAGTCCTATCAATCATATTTAGTAAAACATTCTTGACACTGTAACGTTTAAAACTAAAAAAAAATCACTCTTCTACCACAAAAATTGACCGAGTTATGACGTTTTGAAAAATCAAGATTTTGCATTATTTCATGACGTCATCGAGCGATCGCTTAAGGGACCATATGCGAAATCCTTTAAAATCTTGATTTTTCAAAACGTCATAACTCGGTCAATTTTTGTGGTAGAAGAGTGATTTTTTTTTTTAGTTTTAAACGTTACAGTGTCAAGAATGTTTTACTAAATATGATTGATAGGACTGGGGGGCTGTATAAAAATTTAAATTTCGTAACTCTTTCAAAATTTGATTTTTTGAAAAACATTGAATGGACCCAAAATTCCTTTCGTAATTTGGAGATTTTTTCCTAAATAAACTATATGCTTATCTCTAACGAAAATTAGCTATTGGTCCACGATTGGAGTGGACACCCTGTATATTATTATTATTATTATTATTATAAGGAGAACTTCCAAACCCTTCCTTTCTCCAGAAAGTCACCCAAAGATGGCCCGAAATAACATTTTCAAAGCTAACATTTAAACTTAAAGACATCAGCTTCAAAGAACTACTGGAGACAACCTTTGAACCTTCTCCCTGTTCTCCAAATATTGACAGAACTATAATACGAACACTGCATTTTCAAAACTACAATTTCAAAGCATTTATGGGAAAGAACCAAAAATTTTCCCCATCCTCAATAAGACCCAACCGTCACCACTGCACTTTAGATACCTTTTCAGCACACCAGTGAGCATTGCCATTTGTATTTAATGTTGTTTTTTCCGCTATAAAGGGACATTCTTTATTCTTCCCATTTTTTTAGAATGCTTCTATTTTACAGAAAAAAAATCATTATCCTTTATTTTAAGATTTTAGTACGCATGATTGTTGTTTTAAGTCCTCTCAAATTAACTAGTGGGTGTTGCCCCTATGCCCTCTCTCCCATAAATCCACCCATGTTCATTAAGATAATTAAAATCATATAATCATCAGATGAATCAACTAAGTAAAGTTATTAAGTTTAACCTGAACAAACATATACCCTTGACAGGAGAAAAAAATTCTAAACATACACATGCATATTTTAAACAATTTTTTTCATGTCAAGTTTTAAGCATGTTTAAAAAAGCTGCTTTAAATAAAACCAGCTGACCCGTGGGAATCATTCCCGCTAGATAGTAATAATTCAAAAATTTGATTTTTTTAACAGCAATTTTTCGAAAAATAGGCAAGTGAATTACATTTTGCCGATTTAAAAGAAAAAGAAATGATGCCTTACTTTCGCAGTTTTATAAAGTATTAAGGAAACAACAACAAAAAAGCACCTGTCAGAAATATTATTCACGCTAAATTACCATGCTACAACAAGCATTTACTTTTGCGGTTTTAATGCAGCAGTGTAACTGTGGTTTAAAATCCAACAATGAGGTTAGATCCCATATTATTGGTAATTTGGATTAAAATAAACTGGCGAAAAATGGAGCCCATCAAAAGAAATAAAACCCATGGCTGGATCAAACCTCCCATCTTTGCATTTCTAGCACAACGCTCTATCCAACCTCAACACAACATCATAGTTTTTAGTTGCTATTGGTTGAAGTAATGTGTAGTAAAAAACTAGAAAAACACAAAACTTTGCTGTCCTCTAAATTTTGCCATTCTGTGTGCGAAAACAGAATAGCACTTTCCTAAATGTGGGTCAGTGTGTGCGTGTTTCTTTTCTTCTTTTTTTTTTGTTGATACATTTGTTAATACAGTCATATCTCTTTAATTCAGACATGCTTAAAAATAATTAGTGCTATCATGAACTACAGTTCCGATACCCGTTCTCCTGTTTGTAGTTTATAGCTCATCAGGTAAGACAAACTATGGTTAAGATGAATTGATGTTGAAGGCCCATTGAGAGATTGCTTTAACAATGCTTGACTGTATACAGGAAAAAGTTTTGATGATTCTTCCTTTTTTTGTTTAATTCCTTTACTTTTTTTCCCTCAGCAATTATCCAAGTGTTACTTTGTTTTAATAACAGCATAATATTTACCTAGTTTCAGCAACATTTACCGTTTATTGCTTTTATTAGCCCTAGAGAACAGTTTTACCATTTAGTTAATTTTATTTTAGTGAAGTCTTTATCTGTCAATCTAATACATTCCAACCTTTCGCAAAATTATTATCATCCATTCTTTCCCATCTTCTTTACCGTTGTAAACATAAATGCACGAAAACATATTTTTAAATAATACTTCAAATAATTTTGATTTATTACATTATTAAAGCTGTAATTTATTTTCTAGAACATGAATATACTAATACTAAATTATACATTCTAAACTATATCAGGAGCATTTTACTAAAGTAAAGCTAAATTTTACTTCATTTGTTTCTAAAACTGTTTCACAATACATATTTTTAAAAAAATTACAAATGCTTTTCAATTGCGAATTTCTAACAAGACATTGTTCAAGCATATGCAACAAAATTGATTATATATTATTGCTGCTAGTAATACGAGGCGCGTTCAAAGAGTAAGGACCGTTTGCTTGTATTTAAATAACGGCGCTTCGAAGCACAGTTTTACTGCTAATGGGCCATTAACTGACTGATTGTGAAGCTACAGCGTCATTTATTTCATTTCTGAAGTCGTATTGTTGTCCGTGAATG
>JAXGGA010010419.1:0-46933 GCA_038373865.1 Uloborus plumipes | reverse complement strand
TAAAACCCTTTATTAAATTAAACTAACAAAACCAAAATTTTTTTCAAATCAATCAGTACCTGGTACGACTTTCAGTTCGTTGGAGTTCAGGAGAAAAAAGCAGGACATAGAAAGATACTCGGTTTAAAATTTTCAAAAAGACCATAGAAAGGAGTTTCATTATGCAATCCAGAGAAGCCTGGCGTTCAAAATGGTCATTATTACGATTACTGTGATCCCAATTTCTTTTTCGAAAGATTTCTGCAGGTTCCCGTTATCGAACCCGGACCACGAGAGGATGGGACCAATCGGAAAGAAAGACCTTTCTAACAAAAAAAGAATTTTTGAAATCGTTCCAGGCGTCTTCGAGTAATCTTGGAACATACCGAAAAAAAAAAATTTCTCCGACGAATTGTATAACCTCCTCCTTTGTTGAAGTCGGTTAAAAACCAAACCTCGTGATTCCTCGTGGCCAAAAACCCCAGACCCCCAAGTTTACCGGAGTTAATTAATTCTGGGGCGATTTTCGATTTCAGGCTCCCCTCACCCCCCGTTCATACCACAACTCGGTTTTTAACCGGGATGGGGCCCTGAAGAGCGCTCTGTTCATTTTTGAACCAGGCCCAAGGGCCGAGTAAACCCTTGGCCCGGCACACCCCAGAGGTTTCGTTTCACTTGGAGGATTTTGTGACCACGTACATTTTTAATGCCCCCCCCCCCCCAGCAACCATTAATGAAGAAAGTGGATCTTTGATCGGCGGCTATATGATCGACCCGAGACCCTCCGGTTACGAGTCCGACGACTTATGGCCCGTTTGCACTGCTGAAATTAAGCCACTTAAGTTTCTTCCAACCCACTGCGCATTCACTTAGCGCATCTTAAGGTCGCTCAAGTTGAGCGACATTTTACGATTTCTCACTCAAAGATGGCTGCCGCTTTGAAACGTAAACAACTGGGCAGATGATGAAACGTTTGCCCTGTTGAACTTACACAATTAGTGCATTGATAAATTACCGAACAAAATAAGCGCAATAGATTGGTTTATGAAGGCATGGAGGAGAGTCTGAAGAATTATGGATTCAATAGAGCTTCTGCAGAAATCTCCGGAAAAATCCAAAATCTCACCCGGCGTTACAGGTTAGTAGTATTTTTCATATTTTTCTTTTATCTAATGTATACACCTGTGTAACTTTTTCCCATGTAATTAAATGTTCTGAAATTAGTGATTATTTCCAAAATTCATTCATGAGCGTCAAGGATTTTGATTGTTTACAATTACAGATGTTGAATGAAAAAAATTCAATTTGGCGCTATTGGCGATATTTTGCGAAAAATTGACTGAATCATTTTAATATCGACGATATTTAGAAAATGAATCATTGTAAAACATTATTTTGCATTGATTCGTGACAAACTGGGGGTGTAAATGTTGGAATTGATATCTTGTTTACTTTAAGGCACTATTTTAACACTTAAGGCATCTGTTATGGAATTTAAACGTAAAAGGAAGTAGTGTGGCGTTTACACCAATTTTTTTTTTAACAACTGCTTTATTAGGCTTTGGAAATAATGTGAAAAATAATTTGAAATTAACCTTGTTTTACATCCTTTTGTCGCCAAAAAAGTGTTAAGTTTCTGTTGCTAAAAGAATTTCACCGATGATTCAAGTTTTCAATAATTCGAGGTACCATAAACCCCATTTTCCTCCGATTTTGCAAGCTACCGTTTTAAAACATTTGCACAAACTGATTATTCGGTTTATCTGCTGAAAAAGCAGTGTACTGAATATTCGGTGTATCTCTACTTTTTACCATACCGTACCTTTAGAGTATTTCTTTAAAGTTACATAAATAATTAAATGTCCTGGATTAAGTGGGTATTAAATGATCACCTGCCACTAATTAAATTTGTGTGTCTTGGGAATGGTATAATTTTATGAGCTATAAATTTCCGGAACTTAAATGTATTTTTAGAAATAGTTTTTTGAAAAATAAAGAAAATGATGAAAAATAAACATACAGAAATAATCAAACTACATAATTTTGAAAGTTGAAGTGTGCAAAAAAAAAAAAGGTGCTGGTGAACTAGATGCTGTTCAAGTTGTATGTACGACATTTTTCATCAGAGGGTGAACCGTGTTGTTGTGATGCATGATACACAGATGATATGAGAGTTTTCAGTAGCTTGAGCCCTAATCACCTCCAATTTTCGTAGTGTGCTTTAGGTATACAAAATAAAAAATATGAGTACATTTGGTAACCTTAAAACGGGTGAATTTCAATACAATTTCTTGTTCTGCTTTTATTTACAGACTCTGTAATTTTCATGATTTGTTTTGTTTATTCTTTTCAGAGGCCGAAGAAAAAGACCGCAGGAACGAAAAAAAAAAAAAAAGATTTTTGGGGGAGCTCTTGCAGAAGTTTAATGAAATGCAGAAAGCATATGATGAAAACTCAAAAGAAATTTGTTCGCTAATGAGACAATCATTAGAAAATGATGCAAATTTCATTGTGATTATGAAGGAACAAAGAAATGTTTTAAAATCATTACTAAATAAATAGTACTCAATTTCATGTGTTATCTGATTTGTTATTTTGTTTAAAAGATTTTTTAATATGCATAAAAGAAGTAACTGGAGTCAGTGACTTCATTGCTTGGAAAAAAAGTAAACAAACTCATAAAAAGTCAAATTTTATATCATTTCAAAACTAATGTCTCCTATAAGAGAACTTTATTAATTGTCATTCATGTAACAATTTCAAACTTTTTCAGCTTTTATGCCAATTGTGTTGAAAACAGAATTGTTTTCCAAATTTTAGAAGAGGCTATATCCTCAAATTCCCCTCTGTTTAGTTTTCCTTCTCTTGACTATACTGTCGTGCTACGCGCAAAAGTGGAACCTGCAGTCAAACTCAAATTCGGATACTACTCTTCAAAGTTTTGCGCCACCATGTACAAATGGTGCCCATGTAATGGTACATGCTGCACCCCCCCCCCCCCACCTCCCGCAAAAACTCTGCGGCTTTATTTCAATGTGGGAACCATCAACGGCTCCACAGCATCGAGGAAACCCCCATTCGCTTTCAAACAGCCCAACAACGGTGGACATCTCTTCCTGAGTGGATGGAAATTTTATAACTTCTGGCTGGTAATTTTTCACGAGAAAGTCACAAAATTCCACAACACATTCACAAACGGTGGACTTTTGAATACCCAAAAAGGTGGGTTATAGTCCTGTAATCCGCTGAAGAGGCTAGCTTGTACAGGGCAATAGCGATCTTTTTCCCGCCAATCATCGCCAAAATTTGTCGTTTAAAGTTTGCACGTTTACCTCTTGAAAACAGTAAACTGCATAAAAGATCAGTCACAGTTAATCAGAGCTACAGCCGACGCATTTAAATCTTCGAAATTACAGTTACAGTTAATTTGTCGTTCCACTCGAAGCAGCGGTTTACAGTTAAGCTTTAAGTGCGTTCTCCAGTGCAAACAGCATTCAAAATAAGTGCGCTTAACTCGTAAGTGCACTTGTGATTGAGTGCACTTATTTCGCAGTGCAAACGGGGTATTACCGATTGGATTACCGCGTCTTCAGGCCCCTATATAGACGAGCTGACGCATCAAGATTACCACTTAGGATCCAGCGCGTTTGTGAGGATTGTCTTTTCTGGCCAGTTATCGCTTTTTGGTAACTTTTTACGGAAATTTAACAAAGCTTGGCAATGTCCCGAAACTTTTCTCTGGTAACCCTAATTCCTCAACAATGAAAAATGAAAGTGAAAGTTAATGAGTTGAATCCAAAGTGGTGAAACTTAAGCTTGATGCGTCGGCCTGTCTTTATAGCGGCTTTACCGCTGCCTAGAGCCGCTATATAGACAGGCCGACGCATCAAGATTAAGTTTCACCACTTTGGATCCAATTCCTTAACTTTTACTTTCAATTTTTCATTGTTGCGGAGTAGGGTTACCAGAAAAAAGTTTTGGCACATTGCTAGGCTTTGCCAAATCCACGTGTCGCTAATAATTGCTCACAGTGAAAAATTACCAAAAAGCGATTACCGGCCAGAAAAGACAACCACTCAAACACACAAACACGCGCTGGATCCAAAGTGGTGAAACTTAATCTTGATGCGCCGGCTCGTATATATAGGGGCCTTACCGCTGCCCATACCCAATTCTAACTTTATTTTGATCGATCTCTTTTAAATTTCAAACCATTAACAATTCTAACATGTTGCCAAAAATTATTTGTTAAATACCATAAGAACATAAATTTACGCTGATGTGATTAAATATGAAATACATTGTTAAAACGTGGTTGCTGTGAAACAGTATAACAATAAGAGTAATCATAAAGAAAATGGCGTAGTAAGAAATCTGCTCAAACTTTTAATGAATCCTATCTGTAACTCCGAACTTTTCGACCGTAGCGCTTCAAAACCGGTGCCAATCGATTCCCCGTGGCCAAAAACCCCAGACCCCCAAGTTTACCGGAGTTTATTAATTCCGGGGCGATTTTCGACTTGACAAACATCTCTCGTATTATAGTATAGGATAGGTTGCTCTTCACTAAAGTACCTTCTGATGCACAATATTTTTTGTTTTATTATCAGGCGCATCAAACCACAAACTTTTAAGGATTGGCCTTGTGATTTATTAAAGGTCATGACAAATGCAAGACGGATCGGAAATTGAAATCTTTTAAATTCAAACGGCATATCGGTTGGGATCATCGGGATCCTAGGAATGAGCAATCGTTTCTAACAGCTTATCACATATAAATTTCAAGGGAAGTAACGCGTTTGTTTATAATTTATTTCACGAAAAAGTCAAATAACACTCAACGCACCGCTAACTTACAACCTGTTTACTGCGTTCCGGAACCTGCCAGAACGTGTGCTTTATGTCGCTCAGCCATGGAGGTGTCAAAAAAGGCTTAGTAAAAAGGCTTAGTCAATAAGACAGTTTTTCTATTTATGAAACTGACACATATAAATTATAGCCTATGTCCGTCTCCTGGCTCTAAGCTACCTACCCACCAATTTTTAGCCATATCTGTACAGCCGTTCTTGAGTTATAAATAGTGTAACTAACACGACTTTCTTTTATATATGGGTGATTCTACAAAAATGGGAATATTTCTAACATGTAGATTTCAAAAAATTAATTTAAAATTAAAAATCTGAAAAAAATCAGCAAAACACTTGATAAGTTACATAATTAAAATAGAATATCAGCAGAGCTTAAATGTTTGTATTTTATTGTATTTTTGGATTTTTATTTTTCTGAAGGCATATGTGAATGATAAAAAGGACATGTGAATGACACAATGGGTATGTGAATTTAACACAGTAAGTATGTGAATAACACAAACACAATAGGTATATTAATGAAATTTTTTAACCAGTAAACTGTTAGACATAATTTTTAAACATTGTACTGTCATAGTTTGGCTTTTGATTCATCTACGTGTCTTATATTGGGGCATGTGAATGACAATAGAAAAAGGGCATGTGAATGACAAATCACAAGTAATTGTGTTCTTCAAAAGTCATATCTGAATGTTTTTCGGCTTCACTTTGAATTAGAATCCACAAATGTAAGCCTTAGGATTATTCATTATCAAAATTTATTTACATGTACATTAGACTGTCCCAAAATTGTATGGTAAAAAAAAATTTTGGAATTTGAACTGGCATACCATGCATTATTGTGACATTTGGTATAAATAACTATCTTGCAAAATTTTAAGCTATTTGAAGATTATTAAGTGACAGCTCAACACCATTAAATATTTAAAAAACCTAATTTATTGAGTAATTATATTTTTCCCAAAGTTTTATAAAATTTACTCATTACAAAATCATTTCTATCAATACTTTTCTTTTAACAATATGCAATAATTACAATCTCAAATACACTTTTTGCTAAAATTACTTAAAAAAAAATTTTAAACACCAATGCTGCTTATTTTTCGTAATGTTCCAATGTTTGAAAAATGAGCCAATGTTGCTCGTCATTAATAAGTTGCAAATTTAAACTACTTGCTAATTTAATTGCTTGCTTAGCACAATCATTTACTACCTTCAATACAGACAGGCCTGTCATTTAGGGGGGGGGGGGGCTGGAGGGTCAATTGCACCCCCCCCTGACTTTGAGAACTCAATGTATTTACATTTAAGTGGGCATAGTTTTTGTTGTTTTCTGGTGAAATTGTATTGTGCTTTTACCCTTGCCTCCCCCTCCCCCGGAAAAACTTGAAATTACGGGCCTGAATGCAGACATTATTTCCTTAGCTTGATTGTATTTATTTCTTCCAGCCCAAGTACGAACATCAATTTACGAAAATTATTATCCAGTTTCATTACAGCTGATTCTAAATACGTTCTTTCACAAAATATGATAATGTTATTCTGAAAAGATTAGTCTTTTAAGACCCTTTTTGGTTTTTGGACACTATAAAGCTTTTACTATGGCAGCTTTTTCCTTCGGAGGCACGCGATCTGTAAAAAAAGCTAATCATACCAAATCCTCACTTAGCTATCAAAGTTTTCCTTTAAGTTTTTAATGAGTGCTCTAAGAGCCACTTCATTATCAATTTCTGAGTATAGCTCTAGTATTTGTAGAAGATGTGAGTCATTATGATGCACATTGCAGCTACTGGGGGTACTGAGCCACAATTTCATATAGATTGTTGTCACGAACAGAATTCTTTTTAATGCTAAAATCTCAGAAGATGCTAATTTGTATTCCTCGTGAAAGCACAAATTCTTCAAGCAGTAAACTCCTTTTGCCATCCATCTTGCCCTGTCATAGGCACCTGGGAATTAACCATACAACCAGGAACATGATCTGCATCACCAAGAGTATACAAATACAAATACAAAGACCAGCAACAACCTCTGGGCCCAACAGGGCTGGTCCTAGTCAAGTTATAGACCCCAATGAAGATCAATGGCCCTCTTAAAACTATCTACTCCCTTGCTCCTTACCGCCTCTTCCGGTAAACTATTCCAAATTCCCACTACTCTGCTAAAATAGTAATTTTTCCGAATTTCCAGGTTAGCCTGAGATGTAAACAGCTTATAACAATGACCCCTTGTCCCCCCTGCTTTCCGTGCAAAAATTTCACCATACATCATCTTTCATTTTGATAAATTTAAACAACTGAATCATGTCCCCTCTGGTTCTCCTTTGCTCAAGACTATACAGCTGTTAAGCATTCTAAGTCTTGAATCATAGTCTAAATTAGAAAATCCATTCACTAACCTTGTAGCCCTCCTTTGTACCCTTTGGTGTTAGTTTGAAAAACTCGAATCACTATAACAAAAGTGCTTGCTTTTGATTCAATGTCCAATCTTGATGCAGCCTCAATTGAAGACTCAAATAATATACTTTGTTGTTCTCCTGTTGTTGCTTTCTCTTCTTGATTTCTCTTATTACCTTTTCTTGCTAGTTTTTGAAATGTCAGTTTTCGCCTCCCATAAAATTCATCCTTTTCCCTACTTGGTCCTGAAGGAACTTCCAATCTTCAGGCATTTTAATGGTATATTCACTGTTTGCCTGCATAAGAAATATCAAACATTTTTTCTTCATTTCTTCATTGAACTGCTTTTCGATTTGTCATTGCCTCTTAGATGCCCTCCTATGTTTTTTTAAATACATTTTGGCATATTTTTCATAGATCATTTTCAGTTTGGTCACAAAATTTGGTTTTTGTGTTGTCGGTAAGCATCTTTCTGATAATGTTAATTTCCTAATCTTTAAATCATGAAATAGCCGGCCCAGTGCTTCACCATTTGTTGGTAATTGGTTGTTATTATGTATATCAAGAACTGAAACAAGTTGTTCTATCAGCTATATTACAGTGTGGATATGATATTGTGAAAACTACTTTTGAATTCTCATACCACTTACTGGAAAATTAATATAAAGTCAATGTACTGTTATTTAACTATAGAAAATATTCATTAAAATTAAACTTACTTCTGAAAAATTTAGAAAATTAAAACTAAATCAAAAATGAATATAATGTAAGCTTTAGTTTTTATATAAAATGTTGACACACAATTTTAAAGTTAGAGCTACAGTAAGTCGAAAACAAAATGGCAGTGTTCCGTTTACCTAAAATGGCGATTAAAAATTACAGTTTCAGAGTTCTGAAAACACTGAAATTAACAATAACTGATAAAATTTAATATAGAAAACATTCTGCTTTAAACTATATTATGCTTAAAATGTACAAATTAATGAATAAACAATAAAAAAAAATCTTTAAATATTTGTTGCATCATGCATATTTTGTACCGAAAATAGGGCATAAAATTGATTTTGGGTGCTCATGAGAGGTTTGTTAATCTTGAAATATTTGGCTAAAATTTTTACCACACCTTTAAAATGTCATTTGGCACAACTTGAGTGGGTATGCACATTGATTTTTGAAAATTATTTTTTTTGGGACAGTCTAATGTACATTTTACATGCATTCTGTGGGGCATGTTAATGACAAAGATAAAAAACACTTGCCTTGAAAGTTGAGTTTAGCTTGCTTTTTATCAAAAAGTAATTGCAGAATAGCAAAATTAATCCTCAGCCAGGAATAACAAAGTTCCATGCTTTATTTTAAGATGTGTTGCCAGATTTTGAAATAAAACATTTCAGAGAAAAATATCTACACTTTTTAGACATGTGGATGACTGATAATCGCTGGGACAAAGTTTAGATTAACTTTTAGAGATATTATTTTCATATTATTTTGCTGCTTTTGTGATTTACATCTTGCACACATTCATATTTATAAATAAAAAACTCTTGAAAAAAAATTACTTATTTTTTAAAAATCTATATTCCATTGATTGTGAAAATTGCACCTATGCGACAGGGCATGTGGATGACATTTCAATCGAATATCCTTTTTTTCAAATGAATAATAATTAAATATTGACATTGTTGATAATGAAAATTATAGAACAAAAGACGCATAAAAATATTCCCAAAATAGTTTTTTATTAAATTAAAAACAAAAAGAGCAATCAGTATGGAACACAAATTTGCCCATTTTTGTAGAATCACCCATATATAGAAAAATAGAATAGTAGTGAGAAGAACAACCTCTTTAACTGCAGTGCAGGAGCCATCCCATCAAGCGCTTTCTACCTCTCAGCCTCAGAGGCGTAAAAACTCTTAGGTGACAATCATTTCTGACAGCTTATCACATATAAATTTCAAGGGAAGTAACGCGTTTGTTCATAATTTACTTCACAAAAAAAGTCAAATAACACTCAACGCACCGTTAACTTACAACCTGTTTACTGCGCACCGGAAGCTGCCAGAACGTGTGCTATATGTCGCTCAGCCATGGAGGTGTCAAAAAAGGCTTAGTCAATAAGACAGTTTTTCTATTTATGTAACTGACACACATAAATTATAGCCTATGTCCGTCTCCTGGCTCTAAGCTACCTACCCACCAATTTTTAGCTATATCGGTACAGCCGTTCTTGAGTTATAAGTAGTGTAACTAACACGACTTTCTTTTAGATATATAGATTCTTCTTCGTCTATTAGCTATGTCGCTGAAGTGCTAAGAAGTTAAAGTTTTTTCATTATTGAGAATGAGAACAACAAAAAACGAACATAAACCATAAAATGACATGTTCTAGAGCTGAAGACTCGTAATATTTCCTAATAGTTTTTGTTTTACAAATGATTGAAAAGATAGGAAAAGTAATAAAAAATGATGGGATACACCAATCAGAGGAAAGAATGACTCTTTGCGCTATTCCGCTTTATTAAGTTTATTCTCTTCTTTTTAGCCTATTTTCCCGTTAAAAATAAAAGAAACGAAAAAAGTATTAAAAATAGCTAAATGCATCTAAAAATTTCTCCAAGTCCAAAAAATATCGTCAAGTTAAAAAAATAAAAAGGTAAAATGAATATCGAAAGATTAAAAATTTGAAAGTAGGGTATTGAGATGGGAAATTTGTGTGTCGGTCGGTCGGTCTGTCTGTCCCCCCCCCCCCCTAATAACTTTTGAATGAACATTCCGATTTGGACAAACTTTTTTTTGTTGGAAAGATCTTCTCAAGGATACTTCATTCCCGTATTTACATTTTCGATTTGAACAATTTTTCGTTCAACATTGAACCGTTCAAACAAGCTGTCACCCCTAAAAACTTTTGAATGAACAGTCCGATTTAAACAAACTTTTTTTCGTTCGAAGCATCTCGGCAAGGATACTTTATTACCGTATTTAAATTTTCAATTTGAACATTTTTGGTTCAACATTGAACCGTTCAAGCAACCTTTCCCCACCTAATAACTTGAGTGAATCGTCCGAATGGAATAAACTTTTTTTTTGTTTGAAAGATCTCGGATAGGCTTTCCCCTACATTCCCATATTTCGCTTTTTGATTTGAACCATTTTTCGTTCAATATTGAACCGTTCAGAAAAAAAAAATTATCATTAGCGTCTACGGGGAATTTAAGTTGAATGTTGATCCTGAACTGAAAGTCGGATTTTCTTCAAACTAACTTTGTAAGAAAATGGTTTTGATAAATAATGTTTGTAAAGTACTTTTCTGAGTAGTCTTCTGTGAGGACTCTGATTCCGACTCCGACTCAACGTGGCGTAAATGCATGCTCAGAAAAAAAAATTGACTGACTGTGCAGACGATTTTTTTGTTTATTTATTCATTTGTTTTATTTTATTTTTTTTTTGGCAGACGATTTTTTTTTGTAACAAAATTTTTTCATTCACGAGAACATTTTATTCTTTACTAGCTGACCCGGCGAACTCTATTCCGCCTTAAAGGCAATAAATAAGAAAATTTTTGAATTTATTAAGTTTTTTATTATTAGAAAATACAAAAAAAAAATTAAGTACCTACATTAATCATTCATTATTGTTTCTGTATTTTAGTACATAATTTGCTCTTCACTAAAGTACCTTGTGTTGCACAACATTTTTTGTTTTATTATCAGGCGCAAAAAGAAACAACACAGATGGTCTTCCGACCCGTAAACATGCCACATATAATTGACCATGGGAGAAACGGTGATATTCTAGATTCAAAACCACAAACTTTTAAGGATTGGCCTTGTGATTTGTTAAAGGTCATGACAAATGCAAGACGGATCGGAAATTGAAGTCTTTTAAATTCAAACGGAATATCGGTTGGGATTATCGGGATCCTAGGAATGAGGAATCGTTTCTGACAGCTTATCACCTATAAATTTCAAGGGAAGTAACGCGTTTGTTTATAATTTACTTCACAAAAAAGTCAAATAACACTCAACGCACCGCCAACTTACAACCTGTTTACTGCGCACCGGTAGCTGCCAGAACGTGTGCTTTATGTCGCTCAGTCATTACTATGAAATCAGCTGTATTTCATTTTTTACAGTGTAACGGCAGTAGGCATTGGGGGCCTGCCTAATCAAAACTCCCCGACGAGAAACGTCGCATGGTGACCTCCTCGTGGTGTTTCTTGGGTAACGTTGACAACCATGCTCTCTTACCTCCAATTCTTTTTTAATTGACTGAGAACATTTTCTTTTTGGATAACATTTTTTTTTTTTTTTTTGATTTCAACATTATTAACTTGCACCTGTTTCTATCTTTCTTTAATTTGTGAATTTAAAAAAGAAATATTTTCTATTCTTTTCTTTCTTTTTTTCATTTTATTCATTCTTAATTTTTACTTGTTTATGATTATTAATATTTTTAAAAAATGTATAAACATATGCATTTTTTCTTTAATATATTTGTTTTTCATTCTTTTTACTTACTTATTTATTTTTATACTACTCTATTTATTTATTTATCATTATTATTATTATTTTTTGACTACCTTAATGTAAAAAAAAAAAAATACTTATATATGTCGTTATTTTTCTTATTGATCAAAATTATTTTTCTTCTGTATGTATTGAAATTGAATGTTGACCCACGTGAGTTGTTTTATAAATTTACAGGTACGTCATCCCATAAATTTGTTAAATTTAACTCTATTGAATATGTACAAAGGGATGGCATATTTAGGGAAAAAATCTTACTTCCAGTGTTTTCCAGTTTAACCTGTGTAACCAATAGCTTCGCAACCTTTAATTTTAGTTTAAAGCGGAAAAGAGATTCAGGGATTGAAAGATAATTGAAGTAAAACTTCTATAGTTTACTTTGAATCCCATTACTATGCCCGTCATCATCGCGAAGCAATCGAAATTTTCAAGCATCCGCGCAACTTCAATAGAAAAGAAGAGAACTTCAACTTACCGAAAATATGGCATTCCTCCCTTAGATCCGCTCGCCATAACGGTTCAGACATAAACGGAGGCTCACCCATTCTGGAAAATCTATCCAATCAGTATCCAGACCGCTCCAGATTCCAAAGAAACAACAACCAATCAGAAGCCAACACGCCATTAGCAGTTTGCTTAAATACCCGAGCGGCCGAAGCTAGAGCATCGAGGATCATTCTTCGTTGGATATCCGTCCGGACCGGTCGTGTTGAGACCCCGGGCGAAGAAAGAATAGTCTATTCATCGCGGAACCGGCTTTCTCACCGAGCTCCCCGGCGAAACGGAGCGATTGCTTGCATCGCGAGAACGCCTGTCTGCCCGTGTCTATGCGCTACAAGAATAGCAGCAGAAATCCACGTAAAGCACAATTAAGATTACTGCTGAGCAGAAAAGCCCGTCCCCGTTCCGCTGGAACGGACTGCATGGCCGAAATCAAGGTCTCTAAGTTTTACGCTGATTCTCCCATCAACGACATGGACCTGGACAAGGGAACAGATGACGACGAACAATGGGAAGAAAAAGACACCACTGATAATTCTGAGCCGGGCCTGCCAAACCCACAAAAAAAGAAGTGCTACGAGCTACCAAACTACAAAAAGGTAAGATGCTCCTCCATATTATCCGAGATCTGGGAAAAGCACGAGATTAATTTTGTAAAATTTGTTGCTGAGCTACCCAAAAAAAAACAATCTTAAGAAAATAAATGAATTTATTGACAGGATTGATAATGCGCAGGAAGCTCTTGATAAAATTGAATTTGTTCCCTCCAATAACGAGGACAAAATAATGCTTAGGCAACTTAAAGTCTACCGTTCCAAATTAGGGGACCATAGATTTGAAAGGATACAGAGTAAATCTGAAACCCTTAATGGGAAAATTGTCCTACTTAATCAAGAGAACAAAGAGCTTAAACAAAGCATTAAGATACATGCTCAAAATTTCAGTAACCTCCAAAAGGACATGGAGGACCTCAAAAGAGAGAACGAGGCTCGACTTCTTAAACTTGAAAGAGCACTAAGCTCCAAAAATAATGAGGACTCCAACTCAGAGGCTAAAACCTCAATTAAGAGAACCATAAAAGAAGTTGATATATCGGAAGCTGGCCCCTCACAGGAGACGGACCCCAAAATCTTCAAATCGGCAGAATTCCCCGAATTGGGTGGTCAGAATGAAAATGATCTTGTGCACATCAATAATGAGTTTAAGATCCAAACTAGCAAACGAAAAAAGAGAGGTGCCCCCCCCCCCCACCACGATGATCAATGTAAAAGACCCCCGCCCAATTTTGGATAAAATCTCCGAAGAACTCAAAGAGAAGGTGGCAGTTAAAATGCTAGGCAACGGAAACGACTTGGCAATCCTGCCCAAGGATAGCGATCAGCATAGGGCCATTCGGCAATTCGCCGTGGACCAAAAAATTGAGTCATTTACAAACCAATTGGATGAGGACAAACAATTAAGAACAGTGATTAAGGGCCTTCCTATTGACTACTCAATGGATGAATTAATGCAGGATATCAACGAACTTGGATTTCAACCTGATAAATTAACTAGGATGACCAAAGGCAAGGAAAAGATCCCCCTCCCATTAGTATTTGCAAGCTTCACCAGGTCGGAAGCTAATAAAAAGTTCTTTCAGGTTACCACCCTCTCATATTACAGAGTACGCATTGAGCCGTTAAAGCGCAGGGGACAAGTTTCACAGTGCTGGAGATGCCAGAAATGGGGTCACTCCCAGCATTTGTGCACTTCCTCCCCCCGCTGCCTCAAGTGCGCAGGGAACCACTACAGTAGAGACTGACAAAAAGTAAGGATACCCCCCCAAAATGTTGCAATTGTGGGGATGCCCATCTTGCAAATTCATCCGATTGCATCAAAAAACCAATAATCAAATCCAAAGAAAACGCCCTAATTGAAAAGAAGTACGCACAGGCCCAAAATACTTTCAGTAATTCAGGAAACAATAGAGGCACCTATGCTGAAGCTGCCTATCCGCCCCCCCCCCCACCCCCACAGAATGACATCAATGCCACCTTCGCCGGGATCATCGCTTCACTTCAACTGCTCGCCACCCAAATCGGATCTAGGCTTCAATAACGTCCCTCTTTGGCTCTATCCTTTTGTGCATCATGGCCCATAGGCACATTAAAATTTTTAGTTACAATGCCAACGGACTCGGGAAAGAAAAATTTCTCGAGCTCGGTAACTTCATCCTTAAACACTCTCCTGATGTTGTTTTAGTCCAAGAAACCCATTTCAAGAAAAACGCCCGTTTCAACATCCCCAACTTCTCTTGCATACGTACGGGACCTCCGTGACTAGCGCACGCTCTTTCCTTTCGCGCGCGTTCCTTCTTTCCGGGCCCGGAACTGAGTTTGGATGACTCACGCTAAGCGATCGAAGGGAGAGCGTTTGCTTCGTTACGGCTTACAAGCAGCTAGCTGGTAATTGCACTTTCAAAATGCAAATTGTATTTTCTTGACATGTTCAAATTCATGGATGTTTACTTTAGATTGTAATTAAAAAAAAAAAAAAAAACGCAGTTTTGATACATCTATTTTCTGAAAAGAGGGTAAAATTCTGAGAAAACTTCAGAATAATACTTTATAATGTAAACAGGACAAAAGTCTCATCACGCAAAAAAAAAAAAAAAAAAAAAATCAATTATTACATGTTATAAATAGACATAAAACAAAAGAGAATATTAAACATAGACGTAAGAAAATACAAAGTACTTGAAATTCATTTTATTCATTTGTTATTCGAACATCAATATGCTCTTGAGCTGAGTAAATCCCATTTATAGTTACAGTTTCATTTGAAAGACAAGTGTTCTGCTGCAATTGTTTAGCTAAAGGGTTTTAATAAACTTCATTGAAAGCGTTTAGAATTATTAACATGAAATAACCAACAATATTTGTTCAAAAAATGCTATAACAGGTTTAAGAGGAAAAACCTTAGAAAATGTTACCTATATATTTAAAACTATCTATATAAACAAAATTTAGTAAAAAAGCATAAATAATATGTTTTATAAGAAGAAAAAAAAAGAGGCTGTTTTTCATTTGAACTAGAGGCAAGAACATCATATTTACGTTTTTTTGAACTTAAGAAAAAATCATTTTTGTTAAGCGTGTAGTTGTTCAAGAATATATTTGGAAAAATATTTACAAATTTAACACCAATGTCAACTTTTGAAAGGTGACAAACATCGCACAAACCCAGACATATACCCAATTCATCAATTTTTTTGTTATTAAATCTTTTAAAACCTTTTTTTGCATTTGATTCATGTAAAAACACTTCATACTCATCACTTAAAAAAAATTAAACACTTTATAACAAACAAGAAAAATCTTCACTATTTCAACATCAGGATATGTTAAATTCCCTCGGTCAATCATTAACAAGTATGTTTCAGTCAATTCACCAGCGATTTCAAATATGACTTCTTTGTCTGTAGTGAATAGATTTATACAAGAATAACAAGTAACTTTGTACTTCATCTTGTATGCAGCATACCCAGATAAGTAGACACATACAGGAATTAGAGGTATTTCCTCTTCAGAATACGAGAGAAAATCAATTTCTTTTAACTCAATATTGAAGGTTACATCGCTTTCATCCTCTTGGAAATCAATAAGAAAGTTTTTTAAAGAGAAACTACCAAATTGGCTGGAATGTTACTGGATTAAACTCTTTAAACGCAGTTTTGGAAACGCTTCTTGGATCGCTTAGCGTGACGTCACTCAGTGCGCCACCTAGGTTGTTCCTGGCCCGGAGAGCTAAGAAAGCGCGCGTTTGTCACGGAGGTCCCGATACGTAACGATCGTGGCACCGGTACCGGGGGAGGTACGGCCATCTACATTCGTCGTAAGCTCGACTTCACCCCCCATTTCATTGATACCTCCTCCATAGAAAATTCGACCATTGCTCTCAAAATTAACAACACTGAAAAAATTACCATCTCCTCCATCTATGCACACCCCTCCAACTACATTAATACTTCTGACCTGGACCGCATATCCAATCTCAACAACTATTCCATTCTCATGGGAGATTTCAATGCGCACCATACCCACTGGGGAAATACTAGCTGTAACCACAGAGGGAATACCATTCTAAACTATGCCACCACCAACAATTACCAAATCATAGCCCCGAATAAACCTACCCATTTTAGTCACGGTGCTCCCTCTATCATTGATTTCGCTCTTTTGAGGGGCAATAACTGGCCGTCTATTGTGGACTCATATGATGAGCTCTCTTCGGACCATAATCCTGTTATGTTATATCTTGGTCTGGATTTTTCACTTCTTAATAGAACCATCACCATTCCGAGTACGAGCTGGAAGAAATTCAGTGAAATTCTGTCTAGAACGTCCCCGGGGAATCCCATTATGAACTCCACAGAAGATATTAAAAATTGCATCAGCAGCACCACCCAAGCCATTCAGCATGCCGCTAACCTGGCCACCTCCCACATCCATATCAATAATACTGCTCTCAGACTCCCCCCCTTTATCAGGCATATGATCATGAAAAAGAACAAACTCAGAAAAGAGAGACGCCTTACCAGAAATAACAACCTTAATAGGCAAATTAACAGGATCCAAAATGAAATCAAGGACCTCATTTACCACTACAAAAATAACAAATGGGAAAACTATATCAAAAATCTTGCTGCCGAAAATAAAACCCTCTACAAAGCAATCAACTGCTTCAAAAACAAAAAATCACAACTCCCCAATCTCAAAGTGAATGACACCATCATCTCCGATGAGAAGGAAAAAGCGGAGATTTTTGCGACTGCGATCGGGAACAATTTCAGGAACCATCCCCCACATGAGGACACACAATTTGAAGACCTAATTGATCAGAAAATCTCCAATTTCCTTAACAACCCCCCCGAAAACACCACCCCCCATTTGGTCTCCCCATTAGAAATCAAAAACATCATCAAAGGTCTGAAAAACAGAAAAGCACCCGGAGAAGATACTATCACCAATCTGGCTCTGAAAAATATCCCCAGGAATGTCTTAACTAACATAACCAAAATTTACAATAGCTGCATTAAATTTAACTTTTACCCCCCCCCCTCCTGGAAAAATGCCATTGTCGCCCCCATCCACAAAAAAGCCACCCCCTTTAGTGATCCCCAAAATTACAGACCTATTAGCCTCCTAAATTCTCTTGCCAAAATTTACGAAAAAATTATACAAACACGACTATCCAAACATGCCTCCGACCATGCCCTCATTCCTGACGAGCAGTTCGGCTTCCAGGAAGGCCACAGCACTCTACACCAGCTACTCCGTGTTTCGAACTATATAATCGAAGGACTTAACAGACAAAGATGCACGATCGGGGCCTTTCTCGATGTTTCAAAAGCTTTTGACAGGATATGGCACAAGGGGCTCATCTACAAATTGATAAATTGCGACACCCCCTACTACCTGGTCAAAATCATTCAGGATTTCCTGCATGAGAGAACCTTCCAAATTACAGTCAAAAATCACCTCTCCACAAAAACCAACATTTATACTGGGACACCACAAGGAAGTGTCCTATCTCCACTCCTGTTCAACCTTTACATTTCTGATTTCCCCATACCTACGGAGGTTCTATTGGCCATGTACGCGGACGATGTCGCAATTATATCAAAACACCACAATAGAAGGCTAGCGAGCAAGAACATGCAAAATTACCTCAACAGTACTTCCGAGTGGTACAACAAATGGCGCATTGAGATCAACCCCATCAAAACCAAAATTATCCATTTCAAAAAAAATGGGAAAAAGAGACAACCCCCCCGCATCGAAATTAATAATATCCCCATAAATTTTTCCAGGTCAGTTACCTATCTTGGACTATTACTCGATCAGGGAATGTACTTTAAACAGCATATTTGCATAATTCTTAAAGCTGCCGATTCAAGAATCCTCGAGCTAAAACCGATCCTAGGATACCGTAGTGCTCTTAGCAGAAAAAACAAAAAACTACTTTACAACACGGTTATCCTCCCCACCCTTATCTACGGATTAGTCATATGGGGATATTCAGCTGTTTCGAACATTCACAATATTCAAGTGGTTCAAAACAAAATGATTAGGCAGATGACCGATGCTCGTCGATATGATAGAGGGAAGGACCTTCATACAGAGATGAATATTATTTCCATCTCCAGGTTCATCATCAAACAAGCTAGGAAATTTTACCACTCAGTGGAATTCCACAGCAACCCAAAAGTCAGCAGTCAAATCTTCTTTGACGACCTAACTGCAAAGTACCCATATCCTTTTTCGACCCAATTTCTGAACTACGATTCCCTCAGCACGGCCAATAACCCTCTGCCTAATCCACAGCTCGACCCCATATGATTTTGCCTCTCGCTTATTAGCGTCATGTGTTTATCTTTTCTCTTCGTGTGTTGTCCTTCTATGTCTTATATATTTCCAATCTAGTTTTATTCTTTTTGGAGGAAAAAAAAAAAAAACTTAGAAAAGTTTAAAAAATCCAAAAAAACTTAAGAAAATTTTTAAAAAATCCAAAAAAATTCTCTCTATGTGTTTCGTAAGCAAGAGGCAAAGGTTTTCCGCTCAAGGTTCCCTCTCCGTCTCCTTCCATGTTCAATCTCCAGCAGTCAACGAGCTGCATCTTTCTCCCCTTTTTACGCTCCGCCCCTAAGGCGGAGACGCCCAATGAGGCCGCATAGGCGATTTAAAACGAAGCAACTGTTACACTCCCATGATCTCGGGTAAAAGAGCATCCATCCAAGCTCTGAATGCCCCAAGCAAATTATTGTGCAGGTGCAGGTGCAGCTAGAGCACCAGTCTCACCAAAACTACTCACTGATGATGTCGATCGCAGTGTCCGACGAAACGTTTGAGTTTTATGTTTCTCATCGACCACGGCCTATAAGCCCGGAAATACCTCTTCATATTGCCGGACAAACTAAATATCATAACTTTTTAAGGCTGAGGGTTTTGGAATTGAGGCTGAAGGCACTCCTTTTTGAGCGAAACAGTGTGTTTCGCTTTTGTTTGTTTGTTATTGCGCAAAATCCTAACTTCTTCCTCGTTTTTGGCTGTACAAAATGTTTTTTTTTCTCTTTAATATTTTTTTTTTAATTTTAGAACTTTTCTTGCACATATAAGCGAATTTATGATAAGTTTTTTCGTTATCGAGGAAATTTGAAGCATAGTTACAGCTTTAAAAAGTGCCTACAAACTTTTCAGAAGTGGCCACCAATACAACTGAGTCTACCGCCCACTGGCTACTAACCAAATTACCCAGTTTTCAGCAATACATTCTTCCCTTGAACAAACAAGATCCAGAAAAATAAAATCAAAACTACTTGAAAACACACTGAAAAAATTTCTGTCACGCAATCTGTGCACTGAGTCTGGGAACTCTTGCTTTCTTTTTTTTTTTTCTTTTGAGCTAGCGAGTTGGTTAATTGCTAAAAAGAATTGATTATTTTCGGAGAGCGAGTCACTTTGAGTCAGTCACTCAAAAGGAGTTGGTTTGCCAACCAGTACGACCACAACGTGATTTGTAGTGCTGCCGCCTATTGACAAAGTAAAGAATCTTAAACGGACCCACCAGTGCGCCTGAGATCTTCTAATTCTTTTCGCAACTGGATAACATCGACTGAACCTGGTAGTTTGTTTTTCTATCTTATTGTCAGTTCGTCTGAATCAATACTACGGCTGTTTCATTTAAAAAATGTTCATCAAAAACCAAAAAAACGCGTAAAAATGTAACTTTTTTATTATTTTGGGTAATTTTGGGGTTAATGCGCGACCGGAAGATATTAACTGACCAAAACCAACTCAAAACACGTTTTAAGGCAATATTTGAAAACGTTACAAACTATTGCATTACGAAAACATCTGATTCAAAAATTTATAAAAAAAAAATCGCAAAAATGATGTTTTTTCGTATTTTGTTGAAGTTTAGGTGCTAGGCACGTACGGAAGATATTAGTCGATTTCGATATTTTTTCCTCCGCCTTTTTATCCCTCATCCCTCTTTTTGTTTTCATTATTTGAAACTATTGCGAGCGAAAACATTATGAAAACATCTAATGCAAAATTTAAAAAAAAAAATCGCAAAAATGAAGTTTTTTTTTCATATTTTGTCAAATTTCAGGCCTTATGCGCGATCGGAAGGTATCAATCGATTTCGATATTTTTTCCTTTCTTTTTGTTTCACAATTTGCAACTTTTCCGTGCTATTACATTCCGAAAACATTCAATTCAAAAATTTAAAAGAAAAATCGGGAAAATGAAGTTTTTTTCATTTTTTGTCAAACTTTAGGCATTATGCGCGATCGGAAGGTATCAACTGATTTCGATAATTTTTTTTCCTTTCTTTTGTCGTCATAATTTGTAACTTTTCCGCGCTATTACAAGTTCGAAATAAAAAAAAAAAGTTTTTTCGGCCCACCCTAATCAACATGTGACATAGTTTAGCCTTTAGTATAAATAATCTTCATATATTATTTCTCTAAGCCGAATCCTATACCCGGTCGAAACTCGCTCATTTCTTTATCGAATTGCAAGAAAATTTATGATTTTGAAGCTTATCCCGCGGGCTATTGACGAAAATTAGACCCACCCTCTGAAAAGTGTCGGTTCGTTTTTTATTCGAACTTCAATTTTTGGACACAAAATTGACTCTATCTAGCGAAATAATTGTCGTATCGTCTCCATTTTGATTTCATTCGAAAGATTAAAAAAAATGCGTTCTTTAGAACGTTTCTCCGCTAGCGCCGCGTAACGAGAATCTCGAAAATCCACGTTTAAGCGACTTATAAGCGATTGAAGTTTGAAAAAGTTAAATTTTTTGCTCAACGGTTAAAATCGTTTTACCATTGTTGTTCAAATCAATTTTAAATGCGACATTTCAAGCCAAGGCTTAGCTCGGTAAACCTTAATTGTAACTTTTATTGTTTCAAAATACTATGGTAGTTTTGCGATAACGTTAGTATTTAGTTTAGTAGTAGCCTTGGGTATTTGATTTTAATACAGGGTATCACTTTTGTAGTAGTTGTAAAAGTGAACGTGTCTTTGATCTCTTTGAAAAGTTGTCAGAACGACGGCAGTAGATGGCGATGTTGTGCAAATGAAGCCAATAAAAATTGTCGTATTAAATTTTTAAGTTTAGAGGTTTTTTTTTTTTTTTTTTTGCGGAATTCCGCACGGGTCACCTAGTAGTATTAAGTACATTACTTTTATATTTGCAAAAAACGTGAATTTTAATCTTCTGTTCAGTTACATACACAAACAACTGCAACAGTTACAATACAGGGTTGCCACAGGGAAAATGTCACAAAAAAGTAGCAAAAGTCGCCTAAAATTACTAAAAAAGTTGCAAAAAAGTTGCCTTGAAAATGAAAAAAAGTTGCAAAAAAGTAGCCATGAAAAAAAAAAGTTGCAAAGAAGCTGAATAGAAACATGTGACAAGCTAAACTGAATATGAGTAATGCTTTCAAACAAGTTCAAAAATAGACAGGTTTTGAACTGATGCATTAAATTAAAAAATACAAATGAGGAAAAAAAAAACAAAAGAGTACAATCGAGGTTATTTACTTTACAAGACTACTACCATTCAAAAGAAAAAACAATAATATACTCATATAAATACAGAAAATTTATTCCGAAAATCCATGTTTTTGGTATTTTACAGAAAAATGATTCTAAGTATTTTCCTTTTGGTCACTAAGCAATTTTGAAAAGTACATCAGCTGATTTTTGAGTGTCTTTTCTCTCTCTCTCTCTATTTACTAGTTTGACTCTTTCTTCTGACTTTTTAACAGATCCCTTCAAACTTGACAGCTTTTCTTTTTCTATTTTTTTTTTTTTTTTGTTCAAACTTTTCTTCATTTTCTTTTTCTAATATCATTTGCTCTTCTTTCTTTTTCTTCTAGTCTTCAAGGTAGAACTGGTATGATTTGCGTGCACCAAAAGCTAAATTTAAAAGTTCTTTATCAATTTGGAATTGTGTAACCGTAGAATAGCGCTTCAGAGCATCATATAATAAGCCTGTCATTCAATACACATCAGACATCAAATACAGTCAATTCGCGATAACTCGAAGTCCGATAACTCGAATATTACTGTAACTCGAATTTCTTATTAGGTCCCGATCCGTTTGTCGTCAATTCTATGTTAATTTTTCTCCGTATCTCGAAGTTTACTTCCCTTAACTCGAAGTTTTTTTTTTGAGGTGATTAAACATTTGATAGTTAAAAAGTAGAAAAAACTTTCAAGTGAGAGCATGAAATTTTATTTATTCTTCTCTTGGGATTCAGTCAAGGAAAATCTGAAGTTAAAAGAAGATCTGTTGAAGCAATGTGCAATAAAG
Source organism: Uloborus plumipes (assembly GCA_038373865.1). Lineage (NCBI taxonomy): Eukaryota > Metazoa > Arthropoda > Arachnida > Araneae > Uloboridae > Uloborus > Uloborus plumipes. The sequence continues at coordinate 24,289 of JAXGGA010010419.1, read as the reverse complement.
GAATAACACCTGTAGTAGCTCTTGCTGTATTGCTAGCATTTATCGCGCCTGTAAGGAACTTGATTTCCAAAAGTTTTGCTCCTTCAAGCTTCAATGAATCGTGACAGTGGCATAGTGATTATTAAATTTGAAACAAATGACTTTTAAAGCAGTTGATAAAGAAAATTTCCTTAATGTGAATTTAAGAAATGTGACTAAAACACTGAGGTTCGCAATGAAGAGTATATACAAACCATTGAAGAAAATGAATCTGTTGCCAAGGGAGAAAGATGTGAAAAAGCTGTAATATTTACAGTTTTTAAATTACAAAACTGCTCAATGCAGCTTAAAATGATGGATTGTTCCACAAGAATGAAATATGTATAAAAAGAAAGATTTATTTTTATTTTTTTTTCTTAACGTTTTAATTCAAATAGCGTACCTTTTAATCAATTAAACTTGTTAGTTATCTATACATTAATTCAATATTGCAAGTTTTTATTATTAAAATGTTGGAAATCAAAACTAATTATAAGTCGAACTTCCGATAAGTCGAAGTTATTTTTCGGTCCCTTCAAATTCGAGTTATCGAGAATTGACTGTATTTATCTTCCGAAAGAACTCTCCTGGATATTGAAAACCCCTCTCTCTACTTCACTATTACCACGAGACTAAACGTGACTAAAAATAAACGTTACTTTCTCTGACGAAAATTATTAAAATTTGGGTGGCTTAGATGAATTATAATTCTATTAGCTTGACTAGAGAAAAGATACGTGAGCATATGCTGTGCCGCTTTTACCATTAAAACCTGGCTTATTTGGGACACTGTTTCCGAAGAGGCTCAAGCACAATTCTTTGTTTTTTTGATGCATCCCGATTCAGTTCTTCATCTACTTAGCTGTCACGTGCTGTTTTTGACCCAAGTAGAAGTTTTGTAGGATAAAGGGGCGAATCTTCAGTTCGAGCCGTTTTTACAGTTCCTTCATCCTTAAGAAATATAATTTTTCTTGGCATTTTTGATCGATACGCATGTCTGAATTTGCTCTCCACGAAGTAAAAAACAATGCACTATCATACGAAGGCCAATTTAGAAGACGAAAAATTAGCTAAGTGATTTCATTTCCAAATTTCGGCTTCCAAACTTTCGCTTCTTCTTTACACGAGAACTACAGAGAGTTAGGGAGTTTGATTATTCATTCAGCAATCCCTGCACCTTATAGTCGAAGCAAAAAGCCCCACCTTTCTTCCAACAATTACCTTTCAAGAGATATTTGCTTAAAATCTGACTTTTGTCTAAACTTTTGCAACAGCAAAAAAATATGTCTTTTGTAATTTCCAATTTTCGTTTCGGTTACATTTTTAAAAACTCCAGACACGTATTTGGGACAATATTATCTACCCGCAGTTGAAATTTGAAAGCATTTCGCTGAAGCTTTCTTTTTATTCATATATTTGCATTTTGTCTAAAGTATTGCATCGCACTGTAGCTGCCCTGTGCCCAGTCGAGGTTGCTGCAAAGATCTGCACTGTATAAGGTTTCAGCTTCCGGAAAAGCTCAGATATCGGTAACGTACGAAGTATGCAAATCAGTTCCATACAAGATCTACTTTCGTTTTCGTATCAATTAAGCCAAGCCCAACTTGTTGATTGGATGCAGTGGATTGGTGCAGCCCATAACATCATTTAGGGAAGGTTTTATTCTTGAAATGGAAATGATGGTGTTTATAAAGAAAAGGTGTTTCAAAAGAAAACTAACGTTGGGGAGAAAAAGTCTCCAAAAAAGCAGATTCAGTGAAGAAAAGTAGCTTTTTGGCCTGTTTTTGCATAAAAAAGTAGCTAAAGTCGCCTTGTGTCCAAAAAAGTAGCAAAAAGTAGCATTTAAGTATCCTGTGGCAACCCTGCAATACATCAGCATGTAATATAGTTTATCCTTTAGTATTAATAATTGTATTAAAATTATTACTTTTATATTTGGAAAAAACGTGAATTTTATCTTTTATTCTGAGTTACATACCTACATACATACAAACAAACATACGTGTGAAACTAATAAAAGCGAACTAAAAGCTGCAGATGTAAAAGTAAGGCAGCCACAGACTCAAGATAAAGCTAATCTTTAATGAAGAAACTTTTACATGCTCTTTGAACATCGAGACATCAGGGACAATGCACAGCACAAAAGGTGAGCATCAATCCTCAAGATGGATGTGGTTCGTCTAACATAATAAACGAAGAGCTAGCGACGTTTTCGAGTGACAATTTTCAGACGCCTGGCTCTTTAATAATGTATTTTTCCCTGTGATCTTAAGAGAAGCAACTGGCGGCCGAGAGTCGTTGCGTTTTTTACTGCGCATCACATTTTTGATGGTAAAAATAGTGATTTTTTTAACCATTTTGGGAAATTAGAAACTTAAACCTGTCGTAACGTAAGTATGTGATGTAACATATTAATGGAAAGCTCTATTTCTTCCCTTCACAATGGTTTTTGAATTTTTATTAAACTATGATTAGAAGAGAAGTTAAATGTAAAAACTTTTTTTTTTGTTTTTGTTTTTTAACAGCTCTGTATTTTGTACAATTTTTGAAGTTGAAATCTAAAACTTGGCAGGATTGTTTATCTTGTCATATGCGTCCTTCACACCAATTTTTGTTAAAATCGGAAAGGGTGAGGTCAAAAACTTTTTTCTTTTTCATGATTGATTTGACGTTGAATTGCTCAAAAAATGACTTAAAAATCACTATATTTTCCAGTACAAGTTCGATGTGCAGTAAAAAACGCAACCACTCTCGACTGCAAGACACCCCACATGCTGCTTAGAAGAGACATATTAAAGAGCAAATAAATCTTACGTTTTAACATCTTGAAATAGTTGCTTTGTCGACGTTGCTAGTTTAAGGTAGCTGTAAAATGCAGGCTGACTCATCGTTGCCATTTTGATGCCAGAAGACATGGGAGGGCTACTACATTGGCACAGTTATCGTTTTTTTTTTTTCGCATATTATTCGGCTTCAACCACGAGCTATTCAATATGAATATCGGCGAAGTATGAAAACTCAATTAACATTTAATGCTGCCAAACAAATGCAGATGGCATCAAAATGGCTGATCGGTCAGCAAGTATTTTCAGAATCTATATATATAGTCTAACAGGGTTCTTAACTTCGTTTAGGCCAACTTCTATTGATTTCAGAAGAAAGCCCACGGGACGAAAATATCAACAAGAATTAACTGACTAGAACACAATACACATTCCTTTTTTAGAACGTTCATTGAAAATGTTATGCGTGCTATTGAATAAGACTTGAAATATTTCGCAGTTCCACATAAAGTTAAAAAATATGCAATTTGTCAGAGAAAACAGCAAAAGTTAGAAAGTTGTGAGAATTTCGGAAGTAGGACTAATTAAATATATTATGGTAAAAGAAAACGACGGATACTTTTGTGATTTTGAGGTAAAATTGTCAAAATTTGGCGCCGAAGCCCAGTGGGATGTCAGAGACAAAAGGCATCTAGAAGTAGGTTGGCAGTGTTGGGCTACACTATCTTTGAATAGTTATCGGCAAACTGATGCTTAGTGAGATTTTAAATCAGATATTGAAAGTCTCTCAAGAAATTAATAACATTTACAATAACATGTATCTACAGAAATTAAGAGACATGACAGACGCTTTTTTTTTCTGAAGTCTGTCTTTCGTGAATTTTTAATTATTCGATTAAAAATGCGATTATACTGGCAAGTTTACAATTTTGCTTGGAAACAGCAGTTTGTTGACTTAAAGTTACTGAGCCAATATCTTAGGCTGTAATATCTCCAGAAATATTTTTTGTCATGGGTTTCATTGCATATTTTTTCTTTAACACTATATTATTAGAATCAAGAGAAATGCTTCAAGGACAATGAATAAGAAGCATGTGAAATTAATCAAAACTATAAAATACAATAAATCATAAAAAAATTTCATGAATGTGACAAGAAAGTGAACAAACCAATACAACAATAACAATACTATAGTAATAATAAAATCTTGCATTATTAGATGGTATTTTTTACTAGACTGCTATAGCACTGGAAATCAAAAGAGGTACTTCTCAGAGCAAGGCTGGACCATTTACTTTGCTAAACTCAACAAGAGATTCGTGTGAAGTCGCCATATGTTCCATTTCACCGCATTGCAAATATTTTGGCAATAACTTTCATAACACGCCAAATGCTGACGACCTGGCGATATCTGAATCCAGCCCCGACAACAGAGATTATCTTAAGAAGTACAGCTGCTTTATAATCTTTTTAATTTTGGCACACAAACATAGACACATATATAAGTTTAAGAGTCCTGCACTAGTTAAGAACCCTTATTCTACATGAGCATTATTTTATCACAGTTAAAATGCGTGTATATTTGAAAATAAAATTAAAACGCGCCAACAATGATTTAGATTGCCATTTACGATAGTGTCAACATTGAAATAGATAAAATTTCTGTCCTAGAGATGGGAAATAATGTTCTCTGAACTTTCAAAACAGAAAATAAAAACAAATAAATAAAGAGGGGGGGGGGTGCATAAATCTGAGTCAGCTCCCTTCTCCAGATATTTAAAAGTTTTTGATTGGTTTCATTGAGTTAAGAGCACAAGAGGAAGAATACCATTGGACCAAAAGTTTGGCATAATTTTCAAAAAAAAAGAAAAATGTAAAGCGTTCTTAATGAATGGATTTTAAAAAACATGTTTAGCTTTTCTGCAATTGCAGGTATTATATCTTAATGGGGGGAAATGAACCTTCGTACACTCATCAACATTTTACAACTTTTTATGCTAAGCTAAAGAGAAGGCATACGTTCATGGGCGCCGGCAAAAATCATGCGTAAGGGGGGAGGGGGGAGCATACCACATGAACTAAATTGTTTTACTAAACCACATGATCAAAAAAAATTTCGTATTGAACATAATTGGCAAAAAAAAAAAGACAGAAAAAAAACTTTTCCACAAAAAAAAAAGTAAAAAAAAAATGTACTAAAAAAAATTTGCAAACTTTTTTTTACTAAAATAATTCGCGAAAAAAAAAGGATTTTTATTAAAATAATTAGCGGAAAAAAAAGGTTTTTACTAAAAAAAATTATTTACCCCCCCCCCCCCTCCCGCCCTCCCAAAAAAAACTGGCGCAAGTTTTTTTTCCTTCAAGAATTAGCGAAGAAAACTTTTAAAAAAAACTAAAAGAAACCTTTAAAAAATATATTTACTGAAAATCTTTTTTTTTTACAAAAAGCCAACGGCAAGGGGTGCCAATGCACACCTTGCCGGCGCCCATGCACAACTTTACATATACATATGCAAAAACTATTTGCAAGGAATTCACTTTTCCGAGAATACAAACTAAAGCAGAAAGGAAACTTGACATTATGAACTCACCACACAGTACCAATTTTTTTTCTTAAAAGAAAGTGCAAATAACAGAGAAAAAAAAACGCATATACGAGTACTTTGAGTACAACTCCTGCAATGGATGGCAGAAAGTTCGCATACGCAACTATCGAAAATTTTAAAGCAGTTTAAGTGCAAGAAAGATTTCCCATCTCTAATAAACATGTTTAAAGGGACCCCACTCGCTCCGAAAAACCCGAAGGAGTTTCTCGAGGATATCCTCTATGTGTGTATGGTGAATTCTGTTGTGATATTCCTGCGGATCTCTGGACCCCTCTCTATTGAGGTTTCCCTCAAGGAATTCTTCTGAGGTCTCTCAAGGCCGATTGTACTATGTGGATAGATATGAGGTTTTCCTCAAGAGACTCCCCTTCGTATATTCCCGTTGCGTCTTGGGCTTTAAGGAAATCCTCAAGTCCCAAGGGCCTTCGAATTTTCCGGAGCGTGTGGACACTAGGGTGGGGCGAAAAATAAAAAGTTTTTCAGATCAACTTCTAATAGTTGCCAAAAGTTGTCTTTGGTGATAGTTAGCTTTTGTGCAAAATTTGAGAGAAATCGGTTCATATCTTCAGGGGGCGCTGCGATCGCAAAGTTTTACCATAGCTTTTATCGGGATTTTATGGTTAAAATATCGAAAAGAATGCCTTTAGCTAGTCTCTTTGCGTTTTTTTTACTCAAAAGATGTTTTCATGCATTAAAAGCATATGAAATGACTGACAAACATTATTTTATATGATAAATTTACATTTAAAAAAATCACTTTTTTTCACGTATTTGTTTCTTTTTAAATGCTTGAAATATAAATATATCATATAAAATAACTTTTTGTGAGTTATTTCATATGCTTTGAATGCATGAATATATCTTATGAGTAAAAAAATGCAATGAGATTAGCTAACGGCATTGTTTTTCATATTTTAACCATAAACTCCCTATAAAAGCTATGGCAAAACTCTGCGATCGCAGCGCCCCCTGAAGATATTAACCGATTTTTCTCAAATTTTACACAAAAGCTAACTATCACTAAAGACAACTTTTGGCAACTATTAGAAGTTGATCTGAAAAACTTTTTATTTTTCGCCCCACCCTAGTGGACACCCCCTATTTTGAGGGTTCATCGCAAGAAATTCCTCTGAGGTTTTCCCCAAGGAAAGCCACCAAGTTTTCCCGGAGTGGGTGGGGGGCCCTTAATCTGCTGTATCACATTTTCAACTGGTACATGCATAAAATCCTGTCGTCCACAGAAGTTTAGATGAAGAAGACAAACTGAAATAGCTGCCCTGATTTACATGTTTTCCATTATTGGCAGATTATCGCATTCTTTGGCTCTAGCGTCGATGAAGATGGTAGAGAAGATCTTATGCACATACGCTTACCAATATCTTCAATTCTAACAGCGATAAAGGTAGCGTTTTTAACAAACAGACACACCAGCTAATTTCAAAAATTACCTTTCATAAATCAGAAATTAATCAGGCATTAAAATAGATTCAACTAGATGATTAGCAATTGTATTTCTATTAAATAGTACAGGGCGGATCCAACTTCTAAGCTTTGTAAGAGATCATTTTCAGAAGGTTGGGGGACCTCAACAAGCGCCATTTTTGAAGATAAAAAGTGCACTGTAAAAAATAAATGTCGTCTTATAGAATAATACAGCTCATTTTACAGTTATAAATTGTAAAATTGCTAGTTTTACAGTTTATTACTGCGCATTTTCAGTTTTAAACTGGAACCTTGGCTGCCAGTAATATACTGTTGTTTTTACAGTATAATAGTTAAATTTTACGGCAATAAATTGCAAAATAGCTAATTTTACAGTAATAAACTAAAACTTCTTGTTTTACAGTAATAAATTAAAATAGCTAGTTTTACAGGTTATTACTGTGCTTTTACAGTTTTGAACTGAGACCTCTGCTTTCAGTTTTTTTCCTGTAAAACCAACAGCTTATTTTTTGTAGTGTGGTCTGGGGTAAGTTTTCGAAATGTAAGTTTCCAAAATGCAGCTTCTGGTGATTTTTCGTCACCTTGAAGGTAAAAAAAAAGACAAAAGAAAACTTTTCCACGAAAAAAAAGTTTAAAAAAAAAATGTACTAAAAAAATTTGCAAACTTTTTTTTACTAAAAAAATTCGCGAAAAAAAAAAGGTTTTTCACTAAAAAAAATTATTAAAAAAAAAAAAAATTGGCGCAATTTTTTTTAGCAAGAATTAGCAAAGAAAACTTTAAAAAAATATTTTTACTGAAAATATCTTTTTTTTTTTTAAACAAAAAGCCAGGGGGAATGCCAATGCACCCTATGCCGGCACCCATGAATGATGTTAATGATCCCTTCGCCTCTGGATCCGCCCATGTGAATAGTATACTATAATTCAACCGCAACGAGATGGCCGGTGTTAATCAAATGAGAAAACGAGTCCATTCCTTAAAATAGGTAGAATTTCTACCCATTCAAATTCCCCCATCAATTGTGAATCCCATTCCTCAATTTTCATCTGCGTATCACCCCTTCCTAAAAATAGACAATCCTGAAAAAAGGAGGAGTCATGGGCCATCTCTGCGAAGTTGAATTATATTCCTCTTTTACTTTTTTTTTTACAATTGCAGGTCAACCCAAGGAAAACAATTAGTAATAATAGGTCATCCTTTACACTAATTACAAACTTCATAACAATCAACTGACTAGGGACCAAATGGTAAGTAGCAGTTTTGAGACCTCTGATAGCACGTCTTTCTGCGATTTTTTAAACTTGCATGTATCTGTTATGAAATTTATAATTAGTGTGAGTCTGAATGAAAAAATACACCAGGATAGAAAAAAAACTGTACAAGTCTGGTAGATACTTAAAAATATTTGCAAGCCAAAATAAACAGCAGAGCACTTGACAGTATATAGATGAGCATAAATTGAGCATTGTAACATTTTAAAATGCAAGTGAACTTCCCTTTAACACACACAGACTACTTGATTGACACATGGTAAAAACTAGATTTTTTTTTACAGTATAATAAAGCTAATTGGAAAGTAAGAAACTAAAAATTACTAGTTTTACAGTAACAAACTGTAAAATTGCTGCTTTACAGTCAAGGGCGTAGCCAGGACTCACGTTAGGGGGGTGCAAGCAGTGGCACCCCAATAGGAGGTCACTGTGACCTCCCAAAAAGTTCTTATCCGATACAAATTGGCTGATGAAATTTGAAAACAGTGAGACAGTATTGCAAGGCTGAACTTCTTTATTTTATTTATTTATTTTTTTCTTTAATTAATTAATTTATTTATTTTCGTGATGCCTCACGTCTCTTTTGGTAGACATAGATAAGTATGCATTCTTGTATTTCATTTATTTATTTTTTAATCATTCAGTAAAGTTCTGAGTTTCATTCGGTAAATTAAAAATTTTCTCCTCAAAAACAGGCAAGCTTACTATCATTTTCTGAAAAGTAATCAATACTAGATATAATAACGCAGTTTATATAAAGTTCCCAAAAATTAGCATAAAAGCCAAATTTTTCAATAAAAACAGAAAGAAAAAAGCAAGAAAGAAAGAGAAAAAAGTGCTTGAAATTCTATTTGCATAAAAAAAGGAAGAAATTATGAACTCAAAGAAACTAGACTTTATTCAGTCATGCACACCATAAACCAATGGATGGTATAAAAACTGTTAGTAGTTTTGTAGTAACATGCTGGTGACCAGTATGTTACAATGAAAAGCATGAAGGGGGACAAAATCGTTTGTCAAAAAAAAAGAGGTCACAGTGACCTCCCATTGGCTCTGATCTAGGGGGGTGCAGCTGCACACCCCTGCACCCCCCTAGCTACGCCCTTGTTTACAGTAATAAACTGTAAAATTGCTAATTTTCCAGTTTATTCATGAGCATTTTACAGTTTTAAAATGGAACCTCCGCTGCCAGTATTATACTGTTGTTTTTACAGCATAGTACAGCTAACTTTTATCGCAATAAACTAAAATTGCTAACTTTACAGTAAGGAACTGTAAAATTGTTAATTTTACAGTTTATTACCGTGCACTTTACAGTTTTAAACTGGAACCTTTGCTGCCAGTATTATAAAATTGTTAATTTAATAACTGTAAAATTGTTAATTTTACAGTTTATTATTGTGCACTTTACAGTTTTAAACTGGAACCTTTGCTGCCAGTATTACACTGTTGCTTTTACCATATAATACAGGTAAATTTTACTGCAATAAACTGTAAAATTGCTAACCATACAGTAAGAAACTGCAAAATTGCTAGTTTTACAGTTTATTACTGCGCATTTTACAATTTTAAATTGGAACTTCAGCTGCCAGTAGAATACTATAAAAACAGTTCATTTTTTGCAGTATATATCTAGTAAGATTGCCAACATTCTTATTAAAATAGTATAGAAAGGTAGGCTACAAACAATAATTCTTGCTAAAACTGTGCTATAAAAAGGTGTTGAGTGACAAATGGTGGTAAACATGCAATTTTTGAACTGTTATAGAGAAAGAATGCAAGACAATATAAAAGTACAATTAACAGATCTCACACTGAAACTTTTTTTTCAAAGAGCAATTAAACTCGGGATTTGAAATATCTTGTTACAAAGAAGTTCACATGCAGTCATAGCATTAGATTTACATTCTGAAAATCCATCACAGAAGGAGTTAAAAAAAAAAAAACTTAAAGAACACATATCAGTAGTGTAGTCATGGAGGGAAAGCATCCCACTCATTTATTTTAATTCAAGCTTTCTCTCACTTTTAAATTTCAAAAATTCTTCAATTCCCATCCGTAAGCGGACTTGTTCGAAGTGCCTTTCCGTAAATACCCATAATTCATTTCCACCAGGACAACACCACTGACACACACAAACTAGGGAGTTTTTTAGTTATTCCCACGGTTTCTTTGGAGAATGCTAAAACAAATAACAGACTGGCGAAAAATGCAGCACTTTGTTCTTTTAAATGACGCACAAGAAAATCTTTGAGTCAAAATCCCATAAAAGATGCAGATAAATAAATTTGTTACCATTCTAATCAATCAATCTAGGATGGATTTTCTCTTTTGCCTATTTATAGGGTAGGTGATTACAGGATAAAAACAAATTTTACGAAAATATTATGGATAAAGCAAATTTATCTAGATTAAAATTAAAAGATGAACTTATCCAAGATGTTGTGAACATCAAAGTATAGTATATATACATATATAGACAGTTAAAACATTAAAGACATCTTTTCAAAGATGGATTCAACATAAATCTTACATTATACTACAAATATACAAGTATACTTTCCTATTAGTTAAGTCGAAAAATAATGCCGCAGTGTTTGAGCGTAACATGTCCTTACGGAATAAATTCATTGTCTTATTTCCCGCCATTTTGGTTTGTAGTTGGATGTCCAAACAAAATACACTCATTCAAAAACCATACAGTTCTCTCATGAGTTTGAAATATTCTCTTGGCTGAAGCATCCATCTTGTTCGAAAAAATAGACCTTATAATTGATAAATTACACGTATACGGATAGGTTTCACTTCCAAGGGGGGGTTAACGGGGGGGGGGGCTGACGGTTAATTTGTTCATACCAGTGCCAATATTTTAACTAATAGGAGAGCATTCAAATATGACACATTAAAGAGCTTAGAGGACTTTTTTTTTGGTACAATTCATTGATATGCCCAAAATGTCAAACTCACCAACAGGTAGGAAAAATGTCAATTTCTATTTCATAGTGAGTCTAGATATTTTCAATGTGCTGTTTTTTCCTGTATTAATACAGCAGCAGGTTTTTAATTTATAATTTCATCAATAGATTTTGTAGTGAGTTTATCTTATTAATTATTATCATCTCAGTGCATGTTGAAAGAAACTCATTAAAGTTTCATTTGACTTTGTACAGCGTGAGACCCTCATTTTGGAATCTCAAAACACGGAACTATTTTTTTTCCTCAAGTTAAAAAAAAATCATTTATTTCTTTCATTTAAATAAACTTTAAATGTATAAAATTGATAACAATTGGCCGTTGCTTGCTGAAAACATAGTATTTACAGCTCCTTTTAACGTTTCATCGGTGCCATGTGTAATATTTGTGTTTTGCTGTGACTGCAGAGCAATCTGTTAGCATCCACTTTTGGTCAACAATATTTCTTTTTATTTTCCCAGTAGTATGCAGTACGAAGCCTATTGAACAAAATAAGAAAGTTATGTTTTGTACAAATTTGATTTATTTATTGTATCCATTGGCAAATTGAAATTATGCAACACAACAAACTAATTGTAGTGAGTTATATTTCCTACAAAGCATTTTCTTGCTTCCCGAACAGCAGCGTCAAATTAAAACTAAAGTCCTCCCAGGTGTTTTGTAAAAGCAGACAAGTAAGAAAAGCATAGAAAATGATGAACAACTTTTTCTTTTTTAGCCTGCCAAAGTGTGCTCTCATTGAGATTGATAGAGAAAAAAATCCGGCTCAAAATTCAGGAAAAACAAAATCTGTTTACATTGCACAGTTTGATAATTTTCAGTATTCTTAGAGTCCCGATCTGCATTTGGGAAAGGCTGTGGTCCCGTGCATTAGATTCGGGGTCTCATACTGTATAAGGTATTTCTAGCATATCAAAAATTATCTCCAATGCTTCAGACAAGAGGGAAATAGCTACCGACACACAGGGCATACCACTGAACCGCAAACTCCTTTTTATACTAAAAATAAATTAATTTACATTTTGTCGATAACATTAAATCTCTGGATAAACATGCGATGAACAAAAAACCATAGGAAAAAAAACAATTTCATGACTCTAGACGTCTATGCCGCGTCACTCGGCGGGGCTGTGGCGCAGGTAGTCGGTGTCGAAGTAGACGACGACCACGGAGATGTCGTCCCTGAAATTGCGCACCATGTCGTCCGGCAGGGACAGCATGGCCGAGAGGCGGCCGTGCTCCACCCCGTACTCCGTCCGCCCCAGCGCGTTCCGGATCAGGTGCGTGGAGGCGTTGCCGTCCTGCGGCTTCTTGGAGAGCCCCACGCGCCGCTGCGCCAGGATCTCCTCGATCTCCTCGAGACGCATCTGCTTGCGGGGCAGCCGCAGCAGGTCCAGCGTCTGCTTGCCGCTCATGTGCTCGCCCACGAACTTGACCACCTTGTGGGGCAGCATCTGCTCCCAGAGTCCGTCGGTGGCCAGGATGAGGAACTTGTCCCGCGCCGTCAGGTGGTGGTGCGAGACCTCGGGCCGGGCCGTCAGGTAGGGCGGCGAGCGGTAGTTGGGCGGGATGATGCCCGACCCGAAGACGGGCAGCAGCAGCTTCTTCTGCAGCGCCGCCCCCCACTTGTAGGGGTAGTCCCCGAAGGCCCGGAGGGGCGCCAGCTGGCCCAGCAGCCGCTCGTTCTTGATGACCGTGTTCATCTCCGACTTGGGGTGCTCCGAGAGCACCCGCCGCATCTCGTCCACGTTGTCCGTGTTGTGCTCGAGGCACAGCGGCTTGCAGACCCACTTGCCGGCGTCCGACAGGATGCCCAGGACGGCCCGGCAGTCGCCGGCGGTGGCGATGTGCAGGTGGGAGCCGTCGACGTGGGCCACGCACGCGCACGCCCCCATGATGGCCATGGCCAGCAGGTCCATGTCCTCGTGGGCGGCCCCCCGGATCTCCTCGGACAGGTCCCCGTCCAGCCGCAGGAAGGCGCGGGACAGGGCGCCCTGCATCTCGAAGTCGTGTCCCTCGCCCTGGGACTCCAGGATGTCGAGGGCGTACTTCCTCAGGCTCTCCTCGTGGATGCGGCCCAGCTTGGCGGACAGGTCCGCGTCCGAGTAGGTCTCGGTCAGCTTGCCGTAGAAGTTGGAGTCGGACTCGACCAGGTCGCGCAGGATGGGCGCGGGCAGCAGGGCGAGGGCAATGTAGTCGAAGAGCCTCTGGCTGACCAGCTCCGCCACGTCGGGGCCCCCGTGGCCGTCGAAGACGCCGAAGAGCATGCCGGTGGTGTAGCGGCACCGGGCCACGCAGATGCGGTCCTCGATGGGGATGTTGGACGAGAGCTGGTTGGCGTCGTAGGACCGGATGGACGACGTGCTCACGTCGTACGAGACCTCGTTGATCCGGAGGATCGAGGACACCTGCGGACGAGAGGGGATAATTGAGGGCAAGTGGATAAAGGTGATGTGTGACAATTTTTGAAACTTACTTTTTACCCCTGTGGCAGAATTTCTTTCTGCTTTCTGCGACAAATTTTCTAGAACCAAAATCTTTCTGCAACACTAGAATTTTCTTTAATAATGAATATATGCAATCCTCTTACAGTAACACCAGGTGTTTTTTTGCAAAAATGTTAACCTTAATACCATACAGGATTTAGCCACTATTGTCCCTTTATATCGTTTAATGCAGACTGTAACCATTGAGACTGAATGCATGGTTGGTAAAATAATTTCAAAAACTTTTTAGCTATGGCATTCATAAAACAATCGTTTTTACTTTCTCAGCAATTGAACAAAAATCAAAGATTAAAGAGGAATAGTCTCTTCTCCAGGCGGATATTAAATTATAACTAACACATGCATTAATTATAAAAACACATATAAATATAAATAAATACATTAATCATTCAGACACAGCGAATATTTAGGGTTTTATATACTTTTACCAGAAAGCTGGTAAATAAAAATGGGTAGTTGTCTGATTTTAAAATTTATACATAGAGAGTAAACTTATTTTGAAAAAATCTGATAAATTGTTTTGAATAAAAATAATTTTAACTGAAAAAAAAATTGTTTTTCGTACATTTAACAATCTTTCAATTTTTATCTCATACAACACTAAATAATTTAAAAATTTGTAACACAATGTTAAAAAGCATAAATCGCAGGAAACTGCAGACATGTGTTTGGGGTTTAGAAAAAAAAAGTAATTTTCAATGCAAAAGAAGTCAGCTTATGGAGGATTATAAAAGGCATTTGCAAAAGCAAATTTGTTTATTTTCCTCAGTTATGTATGTATTTATTGGGTATTACTACTATTTCATTCTATTAAATTTTATTTCAATCGTATGTATTTGTATTTAATTGATTTTGCATCATATATTATAAAAGCTTTTTGATGAATTGAAATATATTAGTTGTGGATTATTTTAAAAGTCAATTTTTTTGTTTTAAGTACATTTATAACTGTACATTAATTCCTAACAAAAGCTCCAATAGTTTTTTTTATATTAAAAAAAATCCGATTTAAATAAAAAAATCTTAATTAAATCAAATAAATGCAATTTTTTCAAAAAAAAAAAAAAGAACGATTTTTTTATACACTGTTTACAACTTTATTACATTCAGAAATTCATTTATTAAGAACAAAAAGTATTCTACCAGAATGAAAATCTGAGCTTTTTTGTAGTGATAAAGATTGTCTGAGCAATAAGAATCAAACAAAATAGTAAATGAAATTGATTTATTGCCACATTTTTATTTATAGTTTGCAAAATTTAGTTTACATATTACTCATACAGATGTCAAATTTGAATGCTGTTGCTAGTATATATAGCTCCTTCACAGAAAGTAAACAGATGAATGAATGTCATACGGATTTAAAATGTAGAATGAATGTTATCCAACCAGCAAGGCCGTATCTAGAGGGGAGGGGGGGCGACGCCCCCCCCCCCCCCCCCGAAACGTTTTTCAATGTAAAAAAATTCTTTTTTTTTTTTTTACATTTCAAATGACAAAAAAAAAAAAAGTTTTTTTTTCTTTTCAACTATTAAACGAGTGAAAATTTAAAGAAGTACAAAAAAAAAAAAAAAAAAAGACAATTCAAATTCTCATTAGCTGCAAAACATACTTGAAAACAAAACTCTCATTAGCACTTCCAGCTCTCTTTCCCAAACCAATTCAGGCTCAAGGCAAACTACTTGTCAGTTTGATTGGTGACCCCCCTCCCCCATAAAACTTATACCACCCAGTTTTTTACCCCCTAATCGTTGGGCCCCTAGTTTCCGATAAGGCTAAGATTGCTTCTCAGCACCCTGATTCAATTAAGAGGGTACTTTGTTGGTCCCCATTTATAAGCATCTGTAGCCCTCGAGGGATTTTAATAGCTAAACATGTTTTCAATCAACAAGACCACACAAAAACAGATACGTTCACAGACCCTCTGCTTTGTTGGACGCTCACGAATCTTAGACAAAAGTTACTTTAAAAAAAATTCCATTTACAAATGCTTGAAAACCTTGAAAACTTTGTTAAATGTAGCTGTAAACCTTGAATTTTAAAGTTTCTAACACAAATGGAGGGGAGGGGAGGTGGGCATCAAGTTGTGCGAAACTCAGCTCCTTGATTAAAAAAATATTCTGTGTTATGCAAAAATCATATTCCAGCATTTTTTGTAGCATATTTTCAAAAATAATTTTTTGTGACTCACATGTTTCATTTCTGACTATTCATTAAATACCTAATTCAGTATTTTAGAAGTTACTTTCTAATTGATGCCTTTATTAATATGTTAAGCATGAGAAGAATATTACCTTGCAGTATTCTTTTTCGTTTTCTGCAGTACTAGTGATTGAAAAAGAAACTGTCGTTGTAAGTATTTTTTAATATCGATTTTTAATCTTTAAAAAAAGTGTCTTTCAAAGTTTTAACAATTTCGTAAGACTGTCCAATCAACTATTAAAACGTCAGAGACTGGAAAGTGCAAATGAAATGCTTTAAAGAATTTTAACTGTTCTAGAGTCTTTGAAAATCATTAAATACCTTTTTGAAACTCCTTTAAAAGTGCTTCAATCCTATTTCTTATCAAATAATTAAACTATGAATTAACTAAATGGCCAGAATGTTACTCTCTCGTTAATTATTTTTTAAATCTCTACACTATTTCTTTTAAAGAATTTTATGTGTTTTATGCTACTGGGTATTTTATGTTACTAAGTGCTGTGTCTGTCGGTGAGTTGGGGAACTGATCAAAAACTACTATGTAAAGTGAAAACCAATGTAAGCAAGTGATAATGTGTTAATCTTTTCTCCTCCCTTGTCCTTCCTCTTTGTCGCTTAATGTTAATTGTTTGTTAAACTAAACATTTTTTTATGCATTGATTAATCTTAATTTGCAAAAGAATGCAGAAAATTTATGAGATTGTTGTTTGCCTACTTTTCCAACATGTTTTTGAAGTACTAATTGCCCCATATAAGGCCTCAAAATGCAGAATTTTAAAACTTTTTTTCAAAAATTTACCCAGGGAGAAACCCCCGGACCCCCTAAAATTACGGATATTCTACCCCACTTAAAAAAAGTTCTCATTGCATATCTCTCTTGATACCCATACCCTCAATAAAGGTCAGTTCAAGAAAATAATAAGAAAAAAGAAATGAAAAAAAAAAACACACACACACCAAACATCGTGGGAGGGGGGGGGGTCAGCTAGAAATTAGACTCATAACACTCACACAAATGTATGTGTGTTTGGGTAATGTGCGAAACTGGGCCCCTCCCGAAATTTTTTCTGGATACGGCCTTGCTAACCAGACTGGTCCAACAAACGCTATCATTTGATCAGAGACAACACAATCGCCCTTATATCGGGAGGTGGGAAAGCACACATGGCATATGTCAATTCATTTTACTTGCGCCAATATTGGATAAGGACCATCGTGTACGATTTATTGCTATCCTGTCGACAGGGTGCCCATGGGGGTGGAGGGGATTATAGCGCAAGTTGCACCATCGAAATTTTGGGGGGGGGGGGATTTTTTTTAACTAATTAATTTATTTATTTAAATTATTAATTATTTTTTAATTTAAATTATTGACGGATTTTTTAATAAAAATTATTCGTCAATTCATTTTTTTAATTTTTTTAAATTATGTCTTTTATTTCTTCATTATTATTCTTTTATTTATACATACAAATATATTTTTGGAGGATGTGTGTGTGCTTGGACAGTCTGAAAGGGGAAAAAAACTATTTTGTTCTGGTGCATAATTCGAACTTTTAAAAAATATATAAACAAATAGTCATAATTTTTAAAAAACAAATAAAGATTATTTAAAAAACTAAATAAAATAAAAAAGAGGGATAAAAATGAAAAATTTGGGGCGGAATTTGTGCCAAACTGAGCTTGGGGGGAATGAGCACCCCTGCCTGTCGTCAAGTGGAACAGCGCTCTAAGAAGTGCAAGTGTTAAAATAAACAGTATCTCAACAGTTCCAGCAAGATCATCCCACCATCCCCTTTGGTAATATAATTAGCATCAATAATAAACTCTTTGTTTAGTTTATTGAGAATTATTTCAGAATGTATAACATGATGTGTACATAATGTAGTAAAAACTTAGTAAGCAATTCCTACTATGTTTTGAAGTGTACAGCATTGTAAGTAGAATAATAAGATTCAAAAGAACTGTAAAATAAAAGAACATTGTGGTCACTAGCACAGTCAGAATCTACCTCACAGGTTGCCTTAGCTAGCAATCCTTACATGTATCTAAAATACTATAATAGGATTGGTAGCAAGTTAAAACGTGGGGTTACAGGAGGGATTTAGAATTCACACATGCTATTCTATTCATTTTGACCGTTGAACAGAAATTAATAACATGACACACTATTATGTTATCCTAACAATGCTAGTAATGATAAAAAAACATTAAACTCTTCCACTTTTTACGAAATATTGGTCACTGGCAGAATCCTCTCTTATAGAATCAAGAATAAGGTTTTTAAATAAAGTTTTAAATAACTTCAGAGATTGGAGTTACTTTTTAATGATGAACTACAATAAGATTTTTTCAGAATGCAACGTATCTATAGCTGGAAATGGAAAACAAGAAGATGCAAACTATTTTGAAATAAAATAAAAATATACATCGAGGATTAAAGAAAAAGTCTGTGGCATTTTTCACAGACAAAGTTACAAATCATTTGCATTGCATCCAATGGTCAGAAACAAGTTCTTGAAACAAGAAACCCTTAAAACTGTCCGAATTTTTGCTATATATTATTATCAAAACATATACTGTGTAGAAAAAATAATGCAAATTAAATAACAGCCGAAATTGAAAAAACTGATTGGCAGCAATTCAAAATGCAATTTGCAGCATTGACAGATCGTGAGAAACTTTTTTTTTCTTAAAGGCAAAAAAAAAAATGGAAACCAAACATAAATATATATATTTAGAGACTGTTTTAACAGAAAAAGTGAGGTTATTGAAAAATGATCCTTCCTGCATTGTAATTTCCAGCATTTAAAATAACAAAGCAATTTTTGAACCGATCGATAAAGCTCGATCTGGTTAAAAAAATCAATAACTCTAAAACCACAGAGATATAACTGTCAGTATACATTGCAATGCAAAAAGCAAACAATAAAGCAGCTTTCGATACCTCTTGTGGACTGAGTTTGGGCTGGCCGTAGGTATGACAGCTTCGGAAACCCGGAGGTGACCGGCAAGCAGTCATGTTGCCCCTCTTCAAAAACAACACAGCCTTCGACCAGCTGATGGCCTGGGACATATTTATGCAGCTACGCAATACGCAGGGCGCCATAGCGCAAGACCGATGACCTATGAGAGTCTTCAGCATGTAAAGAAATGGATGTTTTTGCAAGGGGGAGTCACGAATGGAGTGGAAAATTCATTTATTTAACTTCAGAAATATCAAATTTCTTTCAGAAAGTTATTTTTTCGCTCATATTAAGACTGTTGCCATTTTTGGATATAAATATTCGCAATAAAAAGTGCGTAGGCAAAGCCGAAGCTACGCGCTTGGAACTGTAAAAAGGAAAGTAAAAGAAAATTATAATATCCACTGAACGATTCCCTTTAAAATATGATAAATCATGCTTGGTAGTTTATTGCATTGTTTTTCTACCATATTCAATCATTTCTGATGCACTTTTTTGATCCTGATAGAGATTGCAATTTGTTCTCGGAAGATAAATGCCGCGAAGCTCGCCGAAAAAAAATATTTCTAATGATCCATGCAAAATGCATGCTATCATAAAACATTAATATCTTTCACAAAACGCAAAATATGTCAAATATGTATTTGATGAAAGAAAAAACATTCCGATTGATGAAGCAGTTGCATTTACCTTACCGTCATGTTCACTTAAATCTTCCTAAAATGAATTTTATTCAGATGATTTAAGCAATCAGTATTTTTTTTCTTTTCCCTGGTAAGTTTCCCATAAATGCAATAGATGTTGAGCAGCAAGGTGCAACTCAATCGAGAAAAAATATTATTTTGGATTGTGCAGAAAAATTATCATGGCGTGAAAATACCAAGTATTTGTAGTTGCGCAATGAACTTTGTCAGTTGCTTGAATGTGATTTTTACATCAGATGTAACGAGAGAAAAAGTAAAAAGCCACCAAGCGTACACAAGTTCCGGGAATGATGAATCTGATGTATGAAAACACTACCTCATATCATGGGTGATCTGGACCGCAGTTTGACATCTATGGATTGGTTGCCGAGAATAAATGTTCGGGGGTCTATCAACGGGGGTGAAGCCCCCGATGGGAACCCCGTGTCCTGCGAAAGTGGAAGAGCTTGTCGCCAGAAAGACGGGAAACCACCCTACAGCTACGCGACTTTAATTTCTTATGCGATAAATAGTTCTCCGTCGAAGAAAATGACACTAAACGAAATTTATAATTGGATTTGTTCTAATTTTCCGTACTATAGGGAAGCAGGAGATGGTTGGAAAGTAAGTTTATCAGATATTGTTTACATGGATTCCGAAACTTTAAATATCTGGCACCAGATGTTATTGGTTTCCTGGCCCATCAGTACTATCAGCTAAACCAATAGTAGTGGTTTGGTGGTATTGATGCGGTTAGTTTAACTTAATTAAAATTTATTCCACTATATTTGACCACGTTCAAGTACCCAATTGAATAGTAGAAAGTATAAGCATTGAAATAATGGGGGAAACTAAAAAGAATTATTAAATTTGGAATTGAGTTAAAGGATCAAATCGAGCATGTGAAATGAATAAAAGTTCCGGCAGAAGTGCATAAGTATGACAGTTTTAAGCCTTCAAACGCAGTAGAGGAATTAACTAACTTAAACTGGAGAAATTACAATATATGCTATTGATAGCTTGAAACAGTTTTGTATCTGGTGCAGCACCTTTAAATTTGTATTAAAATTGAATTTGTTTTTGCCTTCATTAATTTTTTGCACTAAAGAAGTGAAAAGTTTTGAAATATTTTTTTTTTTTTAATTTTTTCAGTTTTATGTTCGAGAGTTAATTACTTCATGCGTTTAAAAAGTTTTAGTTTTGGTTTAATTTTAAGCACTTTAACTCTAAGTATAATAATTAAAGAAAAAAGTTGAAAGCTATTCGGTAACGCGTACAATAATAACCAAAACATTTGTTAACTATTCAGAAAGCAATGTGAACAGCTGTTTTACGAAGTGAAACATCAACTTAAAAAATTGTAAATATAATGAGTATATAAAATAGAACCTGTTTTGATTATCTGTCAACTTCAGGAAACAACTGTAAGTAGCATTTGCATGAAAAAAAAATAAAGACGTATCATTTGCAAAATGATTTTAGTTAGAATTTCGGCAAAGTGACTAAAGCTTTGCTTAGCTAAAGCTTTATTTTAACTCGAATTGTAAATATGTTTACACTTCATAAATTGGTTTTTGGATGCGGAAGAGCGTCATATTTTAATTATTCAACTTTTAGTAAAATTTTGGTTAGTTCCCTTTTGTGTGATAGAAAAAGCTCTATTTTTGCCAGAAAAAATGTTATGACGGTTTTGTATATTTAATCTTTTGACAGTATGTGTAGAGTTTATGAAGTTAAAAATTGTTAGATACTTATTTAATTTGTATGATTTCAGAATTCAATAAGGCACAATTTATCACTGAACAAGTATTTCCGTAAAGTTCCTCGTCCAAAAGATGATCCCGGAAAGGTAAATTTATTTTTATTCCTTCATTTCTTTCATAATACATGTCGCCAGGGTTGGGGTTTTGGACGTCCAAAACTGGTTTTGGACAGGACAGGTGGATTTTACTGTCCAAAAGTGTCTTAAACTGTCAAAAGCATGGCAAAAGGGTTTTAAGCTGACTAATTTCTATTAGCTGTAATATTGATAATGCATACATCTTAGTTTCTTTAGTGTTAATTAGTTGTAATTAATTAAAATTTGACAATATTTAATTATATTAGTAATTTTAATATACGTTAAAAAAATGAACAATTTACTCATAACTCCACTGCATAAAAATTTCATAAAATAGGAATTGGTAGTACTGTTAAAAAAACTCTTGAAGCAGATAATTTCAGCTCCATTTGTTAACTCAAAATGTGTAAAACTGAAGTCTTTTGTGGTTTCTTTACAATAATGTTTTCAGTGATGTTCAAATAATTTTTTTAACCTTAGATTGTAGAATAATAAACTGATGATAAAACGTTTTTCACTACTCTAGAAAAATTTTCTATTTTTGTTTTTGATGCTGCGTATTTTGTTTCTAACAATATATATATGAAGGGCTCGGGCGTAAATAGTGGTATCTGACAAACTCGAAAAGACGTATTGTTTCAAATTAAAGAAACAAAAAACACTTGTAAAAATGTAAGTAAATACACCCGAGACACACAGCACCTTATCAATGTACCTACTTCATTTTTTAAATAGAAAAAACTTGCTACAGTAATGTCTCGAAGCAATAAATCCATATTTAAAAGAAAAAGTTTTGATTTTTTGAAATGCTAGTTACCATTTTTTACACCCGAGCCCTTCATATGTGTATATACTTCCTCAAGAAAAAAAAAACATCCTCGCTTACAAATATTTCGAAAAACTTATCAACATTTTCCAAGGATCAGTAATGATTTAGTGTCTGATTATGAAATGTCACTTTTGTCATTTACTTGTAAGTACAATAACCTAAGGAATTTTGAAAACAATTTTGGAAATTCCATCAAGTTGATGAAGTTCAGTTTAGTATAATGCATGCAAAAATATCCATTCCAAAAAAAAAAAAAAAAAAAAAAAAACCACAGAAAAGAGGGGGGGGGGGGGAGAGAAATGGCAAAAGAAAGTATATCACAGGCTTCTTTTGTGAAACATGAACAAAAAGTATTAAAGCCGAAAAAGCATTTAAGTCGATTATTATACCTTTTGAACACCCTCATTTGCATCTATATTTAAAAGAAGTTTAGCTAGTATTAAAAATAAAATAATATAAACTTATGAGAACTAATTCATTTTTTAATGAAGAATAGTAACTTCTAAGTAGCTAGATTAGTAGCAGCTGAAAATCTTATATATGTTTTTATGTACATATTTAAATGATTACATTAAATAAATTAAGTCTTAACTTCAAGTATAATTTTGTGCTTTTGATATTTGTTCAAAATATAAAATTGTACTAAAAATGTAATTTTGAACAATTTAGGACAGTTTTGGACACATGGGTTTTGTGGTTTTTACCGTTCTGTCCAAAACCTTGCCAACCCTGCATGTCACCAGAATGTAAAAGTAATCTAATCATTAACTGATTTCTCATAAGGTTAAAATGTTAGTTATGGGCAGGATTATGGGATTTTCTCTAAATTTGGATTCTTGTTGAATGTGATGTTGTAGTTCTAGTTCTTGGGAAAACGAATTCTCTTGGCATTAAAACATACAAATTTCATTTTTGTAGATGTGGAATTTTCATTAGTTTTCAATTGTTATTGAGATATATTCGTTTTTGCAATGGTCATGTACTCTAATATTTTCAAGAAAATCAGAGAAAGTATTCAACAATACTTACTATTCTATGTCTAGGCTGTATATCTTAATAGTGTTTAAAATTTCAACAGCTAATTATGAATAAGTTATTAGCTTGATGAATGGTGATTTACAAATCTATGAAAATAGCATGCTTTTTTTTGTTTTTGAAATGTAAGTTCCAAAATCTCAATCATACTCAACCAAAAAATCAGAATCATATGATTGTTAAAAACTCTGTATTAAAAACAAAGAAATAAATAAATGATGCAAGAAAAAGAAAAGTAATTAAAATCACTTAAATTTGAACTTGTTTGAAAATGTTTTAAAAAATATTTTAGAATTTGAATAAAAAAAATTTTTGCTATATCTTATGTGCATTACTATTGAATCCAATAATTTTAACTTAAATTTTTATTGAAAAGTGAATTTTTTCTATTCTTTTAAGAAGAAAAGTGAAATACAAAAAGCTTTGTTTCTCACCCTAGGGTTCATATTGGGCAATAGATCATGCTCCATCAGAAGCCGATGATTGTCGTAGAAGAAAGTGTAGACAACGAGAAAAGGTATTTCTGCCATTTTCAAAACCTATCAACTTTTAAAATAAATCAACTATTTTGTTTCAGACTAGTTTTTTAATTTTGTTTTTTTTTTTTCAGACTGATTTTAATTAAATTTTCACATAAACTTGTACGTTTTCAAGTATAATCGTTAATTTTTTTCCTTTCATTAATGGCATTTTTGTTCCACTAGGTATTTCCTTACAGTCCAGATAGCAGCTCAAACACCAGTTTACCAAGTCCAGTTCATTGCCATCAAATGGCGCCAGTTTGTTCCCAGCCTGGTCATCAAATGACAGTTTGTATTTTTCTTTTTGCTTTCCAGCATCCTAAAACAAAGCCATAGCCAGAATATTGTCTGGGGGAGGGTTTTCTAACACATTTCACGTAAAATCTATATGATAAATTGAATTTGATACCATGTTCTATATTTGATTGCTTTTTGTTACATTAGATACTTGAGAGGAATTAACATGAAAAATGAAATAATAATATATCTTTCTTATAAAGGAAAAATTTCTTATGTGGAAGAAGCATCTTTGCCCCAGTTGAAAAGCAAACCCAGATAATATAGACAAACTCGCGAACGCCGTTCGCAGAAAACTTTCGAAGTTTGCAGAA
>JAXGGA010010418.1:0-46936 GCA_038373865.1 Uloborus plumipes | reverse complement strand
AATTAACTTGTTTCAAATCCAGTTTAACGGATGAATAACATGTAGAACATGCATGGACATTAAGGAATAGAATATCAATTTTTAACAGTTAATGATTATATCATTAGCAAATATTCACATTTTTTTAAAAATATATATACTACCACTACAGTTAGCATCGAAAGACCATATAGACGTAGCTCCATATTTACCCGTCTAGACAAAATAAATACCTTGCGAAAAATAGGCTCGTAGTTAGAAAATAAAACTGATGTAATTTTTAAATGAATTGGTCTAAATTTTAAAAGATCTGTAAAAATAGTTTGGACTTTTAATTTTACGATAAGTATCCTATAAATTTATTCATCCATATTTGTTTTAATTATGAGAAATAACCAAAAGAGTCAGAAAATAGTTGATGTAAAAACATTGGTTTTTACATATAATGTAAATAAATATACTTGGTTATGAAACAAATTCATTCACAGTTGAAGTTTAAACTAGACATACAGAGGCAAAAATAAAATACTATTTTTTTTCCTTCAAACAGCAGAAATGGGAAATCTTAGAGGTTATTAACTTACTTTAAAATATTGCTAAGGTAAGTAGAAAAACACGTGTTTAAACATATGTGTTTTGACGATAAAAAGCTGTCATGTCTTCTGTTTTCTTTTAAATAATTTGTTTTTAGTGTTTTGGTTTGCATACGTCTTACTCAAAACATTCAGGAGGGTGCGATGTTACGTTTGACACAATGACATGTTTGACAAAAAATAAACGTTTAAGTTTTTAGAGTGTAATTATTTTCATTAAAACTGACACGTTTTCCTTATATTTCATCGTTAACAATTTAAATCTGAAAATAAAGTGGAACAACAACAAGTGGAACAAGTGGTGGTTATTTCCATTGATTTTTTTTTTCGTATTTTGCTATTTTTGCCTTCATGAAGTAATGATATTTTGGCCAGCTAAACTTTGTAACTTACTAAAAAAATGAAATGTATGTGTATTTTGAATAAATTAATTTTTTTACTGCTTGGTACTTTTAAATGAAAGTAGTATTAATAAGAATATATTTATTTTAATATTTTTTCGCGCATCGGATCAAAGTATTTAAAATTTAAGTGTTGTGATAAAGTAACAAGAACGCCTCAAGTTCATTTAGTGCAATAATATTGGTATAAATAATCGATATTGAAAACAAAATCTATTTACTGTGGCTTATATAAAGCTTCTTAATCAAACATAGAAAATGAAATGAGCTTCAAAATCCTTCGAAAAACTTAAAAATAATAATTTCGTATAATCTTTCAATGACATTGAATTGCCCTAGAACACAATACTTATTTCCAAGGACAGATGTTGACATCATTTGAAGCATTAAACGTAAGGGTTACTTGTAGTTTGAATATCGGTAGTTCCAAACAAATAACACAGTGGAAAAAACTCAACTTTTATTAAGACTTAAAATAATATAAGGTAACGTGGTAGTTTGTCCCGTTCTTGCCAGTATTATTAGGACTAGTTATTCCAAAAAATGATGCAGAAAATTAACTGTTGTTTTTGCAGTATAATTCTGGCAGCCGAGGTTCCAATTTAGATCTAAAATGCACAGTAATAAACTGCAAAACTAGCAGTTTTACAGTTTCTTACTGCAAATGTAGAAATTTTGCAGTTTATTGCCGTAAAATTTAGCTGTATTATAGTGTGAAAGCAACAGTATTCTTCTGGCAGCGGCGGTTTCAGTTTAAATTTGCAAAATGCTCAGTAATAAAGTGTTAAATTAGCAGTTTTACAGTTTATTACTGTAAATTTAGAAATTGTAGTTTATTACTGAAAAATTAGCAATTTTTACAGTTACATATGTCTTCAAAATCTACTAAAAGGTAAAATATATTTCTAACAAAAATGGATGGTGTTATGCAAAAAGGAGTTAACCCACAAAACATAAAAAAATGAGTTATCCAACTGTGAGGGTAAAATATGTTGCTTTCTACATTAAGCAAAAATATTTAGGCGCTATCAGCATTTCATGGTAACATATCATTGGTATATTGATATAGATCTCCATGCTTTTTGCCAGAGTTTGTTGACTTTAAAGCCCATTATCTCAAAATCAGGTTTTTGTGGGTTAACTCCTTTTTGCATAACACCATCCAAATGTCATGCAAAAAATGTCATTTGAGTCAAAAAATAAAAATGTTTTTAAAGGCAAAGAAATGCTGTCTCTATTTTGCTATTGTTTTTATATCCCAGCAAGTGCGCAGTAAAATGCTTTACAATTTTGTTTAAAATTAAAAATAATACAAAAGAAAATACGAACAAATCAATAAATCACTATAAGAACGATAGTTCTTATTACGAAGTTCTCACGAAGTTCTTTTATTCTCAAAGAAACTTTAATTTCGGTCACGAGTCGATTTATTTTTTTTTTATATTTGCAATGGGGGGGGGGGGATGTGGAGATTTATTTTTAAGCACATTATTATATATATGCTTTTTTAAGAAATGAATACTCTCACTCGCTAACTAAACAAAAAAATCAATTCACATTATATTATATTTGGGGAAAAGTTAGCTTAGTTTGAATCGTAATGATCTGATTATAATCTACATAGCCTTCACAATGCTTCCAGTTAAGGTAACCCCAACTATAGTCGGCTACTTAAAATTAATTACTACTAAACGCCTGAAAACTCTTTTCAACATTAAAAAAATAATTTCTGGGATGTATCTTTCAATCCACAAGCTGTCATATTTTTGCATTGAAAATTGAGATTTGTTTTGCTTCAAAACAGGTGTCGTTATTTTTTTTTTTTTTTTTGTCAATTTTTACTGTTTCAAAAGTTCTTGATGCTATTTTACCCTTGAAGCACATTTTTTTTTTTTTTTTGTATTTTAAAATTGTTTTTTTTTCCTTTTTAAGTTTAAGTTATATATACTGGTATTTTATTTATGTACTTGAGACAGATGGTGTGTATATGCTGTGTGAAGACTTCACTAGTTCTTTGCTTAATAATTTTTAACAAAAAAAAATCCGTTGTCACATTTATAATATTTCGTCTTGGTTTGTTTTATTTGAGGGATTTTACATTTTTTTTAAATACATTTTTAATATTCATTTTTGTAAACGTTCTAAAGAAATGAAATCTTTTAATTCATACATAACAGTCATATAAAGCTGCCTTGAGCAAACTTGAAGAACATCAGTCCCGAAAATAAATACCCAAATAAATTCCAAGGCTAAAAAAGTCCGAAGTAGTTATTTGTTCCATCAGCAAAACAGTCGAAATCATTGGCAAACAGAAAGGAAATAAGTAACTATTGAACATAAAACAATATTTATTCGTCATCGTTCAGTACAAGCGCTTTATTAGCCCAAAAAGCACATTCAATCGGCAAACGTGCCATTTTTGGACATTCTTAATATCACTCTTTGCCGCTCAATTGATCGTAACTTGTGAACAAACAGCAGCGAAAAAATAAGAAATTATTGATTGGTCTTGCAAAGGCCGGAGGCCAGCGCTGTAACGAACAGATACAGCAGAAGGAGAAGAATGCCAAGGAAATCGATAAAGTTTTTGGCTTTCTTTTTCTCTTTTATCGCATCCACAAAGGGTGAAACATCTGTGATCCAACAGAGTTGTCCGGAGAGTTGCCAGCATACTTCTCAGCCGTAAATTTGTGTTTTAAATCGTATGCACAGCAGGAATCAGTTGTGTGGCTCCGTCTGTCTTGTAAGAAGATGGGTTCTGGCCTCGTGTATCAACATATGCGAAAAATGTGCCACACAGAGCAAGTGCGATACACTACATAAACAATTAGAATCATCTGGGTATTTAGTGCTACAAAATTAGAAGCATAGAAAACTCTAGATACATAAGAGAATGATGCCTCAATTAACTGAAATTTTATATTTTTTCTGCTTTTAAATTGCGTCATATAAGTCAAAAAGAAAACAAAATTACTGCTTGAAGAGCAATGAATAAAATTGTCAACAACAAAAAATTTAAGATCTTTGTCAATATCATGTTGAAATCATAAAATAGTAATAATAATAATAATACTAATAATAATAATCATAATGAATAATGAGTAAATGCAATAAAACATAAATAAACAAGAGTAATGACTCTTAAAAAGTTGCACAATTTAAAATGTCATGTATCTGTCTCAGTTGCTTGAAAAAATACGGACTGAAAAAATTAAACTTATTATTATAATAAATAAATAAATATAAATTGTTTATCTAGAGTCAACTATGCTTTACACACAATTATTATATACAGCTTTTCTTTTAACAAATTTAAAAAAGAATCACCTTTTAAGGAACATATTCATATACCTTGAATATATTATGTACATTTATTGCATAAATGCTCAGTGGCGTGGCTTGCATGATAAATTGCAACATACATTTATTGCTAAGACACTATATATTAAACAAATTAATATAAATAACATTTAAAATTAAAATGTATCTTTCGTTTCAGAATTTAAACCTATCATGGCAGTTAGCTCTCAATGTTTTTTGGCGGAAGCACACATAAAGTAAATAGATAAAGGTTTACACATTGACATAATTTATATACTTATTAAAATGAATCTATTTTAAGCAAGCAACAGTGTGGTCTGAAAACAAAGGGCCCCACAAGTATTCAAGGACTGATTTAGTGTCTTAAAGTTATAGGCATTAGGATAGTTAAAGAACGTTCATAAATGTCTGAACAAAACAGTGTTTTGTTTTGTTTTATCCAGAAGAATATATTGTATAGAAAAGAAAGTATTGTTTAATACAATGCTTCACTTAAATATAGTCAAGTTTTCTAATAGCTTGGTTCAATTTTACAGAAAAAGTTGCATGTTATGAGCCGAAATTTTGAAAAAAAAAAACAGTGCCTTGGTAAATATCACGAATAATTTTACGAAAACTGTTGTTGACAGTAAGTGAACTAATTTCAGAAGTTTTTGCTGCTTATTAATAGCAAATTACCATCACGAATCTATTTTTTTTTAATCTGCTGTTCTGTTCTTTAATCCACTGTGTGATTTGATTGCTTTAGAAAATATCAGCTTATTCATGCCTTTTATGTGATACATATTACTAAACAATTGATCTATTATCGTTCGAAATATTCGTAAAAATGTGAGTTTTTGAGTTGTGTTGTCATGTATTTTTCCTGAAAAAAAGTCAAGAAAATAAAAAATTAAGACTTAATGCTATCAAAGGGTAAAAACAAAAACCATACTATTATTTCATGCTAGCTATGATTTTTTTTTCGACTATTTCGTATTAAGCTGATATTTGGTCCGAAATTTTAAATTGCTTAGACTATAGAAATACTTTCTTACACACTATCCGGTTAGGTTATGGATTTAGTTAATTAGTAGTAAATGAAAATGTGAAACATAAAAAAAAAAAAAAGATAACAATTCTGATATTTTGTTTCAGAGCTTTTGAACGTATAGAAGATTAGGAGACATTGACGCTTAGAGAACTGTTATATTTCTCTTGGTGAACAACTATCGTTTTTGTCTTAGCTATATTCATGCCTTATTTTGATATTAAACTAAAAAAAATGTATCACAGGTCATTTTACAGCTTAAGCCCAGTGGCTCAGTAGTAGAATTTCGCGCTTCCATGTGGCTCGCCCGGGTTTAATTCTCGGGGTGGGACAGGCCGATTCAACATTTCATTCCTTTAGTGGGCATTTACAATGAGTATCAAGCGTGCTTTGGAATTAAACCCTGTGAGCTTCCGTTTTGGGTAGACCACCTAACCACGAGTTCGTTATTTAGATGGGTCAGGGGAATCAATCGCCCCCACCTACTCCTGGATTTGAGACATTAATGTATTTACATATACTTGGGCATGTTTTCTGTTGTTTTCTGACGACATTGCATTGTATTTGCACTCTTTGCCCAACCGGAAAAACTTGAAATGACGACCTGCCTCACCAGAACATCTGCATTACTTACCCGAAACCCTTGGTCTCGTAAACTGACACACGCACAGCAAGCCTTAACCCCAACCTGCGGTTGTATTACTGAGTTCATTTTTTGTTTTATACTTTAACATGTTTACGTATATTTTTTATTTGAACAACTTTGTAACGGACAAAAAATGTATATATCATTGTTACAGAAGAAGTTTCCACCAATTCTTTGGGTTTTCAGACAGTTGAACAATGTTGCCAAGATGGAAAAATTTTTTTGTCCAGTGGAGATAAATCCGTTCTATCGCCAATGTATCCCATACTCTTACCCTAATTAAATATACATTTGTATTGCGTGCAAAAAACGTGTATTAAATGATTAATAAAAGACATAAATATGTTTCAAAAAAAATATTGTCTCTTATATGCGAAAAATTGCTCCATTTGAATTTGACAAACCTTTATCCCTTCTCTTAATTACAACTTTAAAAGTATTTTTGATTATAGCAAAATATAATTGTTTGAAGCAAAATATACATTTTAAATATAGTCTCCTGCAACACACAAAATATTTTTCAAACATTCGGGCATATTATAACAAAGCTTAAATGCAATTAAAATCTGCGTGATACACTAAACATCCAAACACGTGTGGCACATTTTGTAAACACATGGTAAAATATTTGCTAAATCTGACACACACAGCATCACGTACACAGAAACATAAACAACGTGCGGCCGTTTTATTTCACAAAGAAGCTCGCTTTTTCTCACGTGTAACAGTAATAACGCAGTTTTCTTTTCCACACATTTTGTCCACACATATAAAACTTCGTGCATAATTGTAGATAACCAGTAGAGCAAATCTAATAAAAGGTTGCCTTTGATAAGGTGACTATTAACAACGTTTGCTTGTTCTGGTCAAATATATCAGCGCGTGGGAAGCTTGAGTTTTGGACTTCGGGTATGCTAAAACAGCATATTCGCATATAGAGATATAAGGTTGTAGATACGGCTCCGTTACCCGTAGCTCGCTTGGTCCTTATCGTTTACAAACCTAAAATGAAAGAAAATGAAATTAACATTAGTTAATAACGGAAATCATAAAAGCAAGACATTAAGCCACACATCGGCAGAAATTAATAATGATCCCAGGTAGCCCAAATAACCTTTAAACATTTTATAAACGTTTTTCAGGGTTGTTACAGCGTTAATAACAATTTTACAACCATTAAAAAACGAACTGTGCTACTTGGGATAACATTATGATGCCACTAGCCACAGTCGCAAAATGTTTAATATGGGACGTAAAATCTTTGGTGCATTTAAAATTATCTCTAAAAAGCCCTGCACAATGTTAAATAAACGCTGTCCTTTTTAAGGGTTCATATCGTCCATTTGACAACTTTACTGTAAAAGATGCAGTAGATAAACTGCAATACGTTTCTAACAACTGCTTGGTGATTTTACAATAAAAACTAAATTATAATAATAAAGAAATGTTTAGTTACGTTAGATAAACAAAATATTTATTCGATCCGTAACCTTGTGTTTTTTTTCTATTGCCATAGATCATAATACATTTCTTTAAAACATGTGATATACGTCAAGTTTGTTTTGATCAAACAAACCACATGATTAGTTTGCCTTTCTCTCTGAATACATAATGCCCAAACCGAATTTTAAAAATACAGAAATTTACCATGGGTTTTCAAATCAATGTATAAACAAGTTATGCTATGAAGAACTACAGGTGAAAACAACACAACTTGATAATTAAGGAGCTTAAACAAAAGAAAAAGCTTACAACAGCATTACGATACTAGCAGATCTCTTATCCCCAACAACTATATAGTAAACATTACAACGAGTAAATGGTGTTATGAATATATTTACCTGTGTTCAAGATTTCAATAAAAATAAATGATACCGACGAAAATGCAAATAACTTATCGTGAAGCTGTCTACGGTTTTGACATAGACATAACTAGCTTTTTCAACAATAAAAATATAACTTCAGTATCCCCGTAAATTTAAGAACATTCTCTGCTCTAAAATTTTTTCTAACTAGCCTCTAACAAAACGGTTTATAAACATCAATTAGAATCATACACCTACCTTTCATAAATAAACAAAATACTCAATTCAATACATCAAGAGGTAAAATTTTTATTTCTGCTGCAGCACTCTGCCTGATATATGAATTGCAGCACGGGCAATGACGAGAATGTCTGACATTCAGTGCCCCCAGTAGCAGCCATAGGGCTGCAGGACATGACACTCCAAGTCAACAAGGCTCGTAAAGTGTAGAAGCAGTTATAAAGAAGCAAACTTTTTATTCGGTCATAAAAGATCTCCAAAGAACAAAACTTTACGACTGAACACATTTCACTAGCAATGCTAGCTACGAATAAAAAGAAACCTGGGGCTTTTCACTCCAAAAATTTTCTTTTTCCGGGGAAAAAAATTGCTAATATGATCATAAATTTAGTAGATGTCCACAGGTTGCATTCGAATGTTAGTTTCGCCAAGGGAGCCTTAAGCTTTTGGAAGCATTGGTAAATCTTTTATGGCATCAATATCGAAGAATGCCAGAGGGATTTTTTCGCTTTTGAAATGAATTCGTTTTAAATCTTTCGGACGATATTTATTGAAAGGAATGTGTAAAACTGCGTTGAAGGATTTTAATGTCTGATTTCTCCTCTTGTTTACTTTAATAGAGCTTAAATGATAAGTTGCAATGGAGTGTAAGGTGTTTCCCTTGGAATCTAGGTTTTCTATTCTTTCTTTCTTTTCTTAGCTCTTTAAAAATTTTTAGGTGGTACATTTGTTTTCAAAAGTTGTGCGTTGTGCGAATTTATTTTCTGTTCCATTTCACATCACAGTATTACTTTTAAAATCATTCACTTCGAATTTATTTTCATGCTATAAGCGTGTAGTGTTCAAATATTTTTTTCCTGTTACGAATTCCCATTACTTAGGCAGTGATATGTTTCTTGAAATAATACATGCCTTCGAGTAATAATTTTATGCCCTCGAGTAATAGTTTTCACTTTAATTTACGTTATAAAAATGCTAAAAACAGTATTTAAAATTCATTTTAACAACAGCAATCGACCAAAATTTTCAAACAAATACTGTCGCCTTGTTTGATTTTTTCCTTAAAAATCATCACATAAGACACATTCATCACCGAATTCTCACCTCTCATCAAATATTCAGTTGCATCAGTTACATTTCGTCAAAACAATTTTTCCATTTCCCGACACTACAGCCTCAAAATCAATAACACCATATAAAGATACTTTTGCGCTATAAAGCTGCTTAATATTCATAGTACAATGGTGTAATAAAAGGTTTTAATGTCCTCTATAATTTTCACTATCTCAGCTAGCAAGCAACGACTCACGCAGTCATGTCATTTCGTATTGCTTCTACCTCAAAGACTGTCGCATAAGTATGACACGTTTTACGACTTCCTTTTCAATTTTTAATGGTACAACGACACTTTCGATCATTAGTGAGGAAATCTAAACACAAGTACTTGACAAGATACGGAAAGGAATGTTTGACAATTAAAGTGTTGTGTTTTAAGCGTGTAAACCATAGCATAATACTGGAAACACAAATAAACATGTATTTCTTTTTTGTTTCTAACTGTAGAAAAATGAGTAGATAAACACGTCACAATAAAAATAAGTTGATAGACAAATTTATACTTTACATTCGAGCAATGGTTTGAAAGTTCCAAAAACAGGGTGCACTAAATATTACCTTATAGTTTTAGCTGTTTGTTATCGAATCATAAAAACATAAATCATTTAAATTATTAAAATTACGCTGTAACTTTTAGAGATAAGATAACAAAAATGATCAGTTATGTTTTTAAATTTTTCTGAGTTTTATTATATTTATTTGAAACTATATATTTTTGTGTGTGTAGTCTTAATTTCTACAATTAAGATACCCATATGGGAAAGGAAATTAAAAATGTATAGCTAAAGTAATGTTCTTAAAAAAAGGTTATTCCGGAAGATATTCCACCTATCGAGTGCTTAACAGTATTTGCAAAATAATTTATTCATATTCCAGAGTAAGTAAATTAACATTTTAAACTTGTAGCCCCACATTACAACAAAGTATTATCTTACAAACTCCGTATACAATATTTATTGGACATTTACCTGCTACTCCATTTCCCTCTTCATCTTGTTCAAATTTTTTTAAATATTTGCTGATATACAGAAGTATAAGAAGCAACGAACAAACAGTACCTTTCACATGAGGGTGGTCCTTATTTCAGGTCGACTCATTTTTTGTCATCCGACAAGTTTCCTTCCCTGTTGAGCCCGATAAAGACCGTTTACTTTCTCCATTGTAGGGTCGTGATATACAAATTCGTGATCTGCAAATAAGCATTTTTGTTTAATATATTTTAAAAACATAAAACACATTTATTAAATCTTTTTTTTTTTTTTTTGTCTTAAGTGTCACTTTTACTCAAGATGGCGTGTGACTAACGTAACGTGACTAACGTCGTAAACATCGAATAACAAGCAGTAGACACACTACAAACTATTTATTATGGCTAATTTCAGTAATAATAACAATACTTTTTTCAATATTTTTTAAACTTCTTATATTGTATGATTTTTATTTATTTATTTATATACTTAATTTTTATACTTTTTCCCTTCGGTATTTTTTTTTCTTCGGCTGAGGTTGACATTTCTATGGAATGACCCAATACTAGACATTACGTTTCTTTTTTCTAAGAACTTTTAAATAAAACAAGTCGTCTAACAAGATTAAAATTTGCGTTAAAATGTTAAATACACTTCTAAATAAAAAGAGTAATCTATTAAATAAATAAAAAATATATTTACTAACCAACTAATTTAATTATAATACTGAAAATAATCTGTCTGCTAAAACAATTTACCAATTAAAATAATTTAATTCTGAAGTATTGCACTACACAAATGTATCAAATTAATTAAAAACCATTGAAATTGCTACAGAGTGAAACTAAAATGTTTTAAGTTTGTGTGAACGGATTTGTTTATCCATCCTCCCCCCCCCATCGTTTTAAGTAATTGAACTTTTCCTTCCCTTCATCAAAGTTTAAAACAAAAAATTACTTAAACAAAAGAAACATTCAAATAAAAACATTTAACACGTTTAGTAAAGATGGCATTTATAAATTTTTATTCTGCCACGTTTTTAAAGACGCGGAAGAGTTTGATTGTTCTAAGTGTGTATGTGTGTGCGTGTTTGTTTCGTAAATAGCGCAATATATCCCGTAGGAAGGAACTAGGAAAAATTACTTCAAAAACCAATATTTTATTATTTAATTTACGAGCCTCACAAGAGGGCTCCACCACATTTTACATTGGTACAGAAAATTAGTACAGCAAAATATGTGTCTACTATATAGTTGATATTTGAATTTTATAATTTAATTTTTGCGTGAGACTAATCGTAACATGCATATATGGGAAATATACAATAAATAAATATTTCAAGTCACTGGTTGAACCAGATTCCTTTTAAAAATGTTGTTTTGTAAAAAAAAAATAGGCACAAATTAATTTTCATTTAATGATTTCCTTTATTAATCACGCTAGACTAAGCACTGCAGCACTCAATGCTTTTTACTCAGTGCTACGGTACTGATTTCATGTTTAAGGTATGAGCTTGGTATTATAAAATTTTCCCATGAATACAAAGCAATAGAAATATTCATTTCAAAATCCCGTCATTGAATAACGACGCTCGGGTGAACTTCATTGTCAACAGAATCGATATACAAACGACATTATGTTGAACTGTAACCTATTGTTCTGGGAAGAGATCTGAAATTATAATTTCCCAATTAATCAAACTAACAATTGCTTAGTCTTCAATCAACTCAGAAGCGGAGCGTATATATCATCACGCAACTTGTCGTGCGGAATTGGGGACAATATTTTACCGCAGTTTCACCAACTCATCTCCCCTGTCTTCTGAGGTGATGAAATGTAACTTCTTTTGAAATTAGATTACACTAACCAAGAAGAAAATTCTGATGCGTCTATAATTTCCTTGTCTCTTCAAGTGCGTCGAAATGCACAGATTTTTTTATATTTTTTTTCGTATGCATAATGGCCTTTATTGACAAATTTTTAAATCTGTCAGTAGACACATGGCATTCTTCATTTTTTGTCCACTTCAAGGAATGTTACCAACTGAAAGAGTAACTTGATCTGTTTCTTAACTTAAAAACAAATGTTTTTAAGTTGAATGTTTCAACTCTTCAGAAGGTAGGGTTGGAAAAATAAATAAAATAAATTTAATGCGAGAGAGTTAATTTGATATTGTGCACGTCGACATTACACTCGTTTAGGTCCAGGTAATTTCCACATGATCAATATGGTTTCACATCCAACCCGGCATAATGAAAAGCCTTCTTGCCACAAAAAATTCAAATAAGCGCGATGATCTAATATCTGACATCAAGCTAATTAATTACAACCGTTTGGTATATTAAAAATGTATGACATAATGCATATATTTTGAACGATAGTCCAACAAGCGACATCGACTGTAAATTCCATTTTGACATGCAGTACCTGACAGAAAAAGCTTAGTTTTTATAGCACGCCATTTAAACTTGCAAAGAATAGATAAAATGATCATAAATTTGATTTTATTTAGATAAGCAAGATTTAAGATAAACCTTTCTCGAGAATGTGGAAGAAGCAATTTTTTCATGTGCAGTTTGAAAGTTACCGAGAAAAACGCAAAATGCTCGAAAAATAACTAACTAAATAAAAAAAATAAATAAATAAGAAAAAAAGAAACACACAAGTTAAAAGTAAGTCAAACTATATTTAGCCTACCATTTAATTCCTGGAAAAATGACTTTCTATCTTCTTTTACGTTCAAACACGATTTAAAAATTACTAGAACATTTTTTGAAATAAATAAATAAATACTTTTTCATGGTAATTAAAAAAAAAAAGTACAATCTAACATATAAAATATAAAAGCCTCCCCTCTCTCCCCCTGACCGAAAAAACAACAAAATCATGATTTTGATAGAATATAAGAAAATTTTGTATTCTTCCATTAAACTATTAACTTTCTACTCTTAAGTATTTTTAATTTTCTAAGTGTAACACTCCTTTAAATGATTATTTTCTACGAGCCTCCTCTTCCGAAAGTTTTTTTTTAAAGATCAGCATATCCAATAAAATGTTAAATTGAATTATAACATTACAATGTCGTTTTATGTATATGAAAGTTAAGTTCCAGAATAGATCGATACGCACATTTTCCCCCAAGGTTTTTTTTATGAAAAAAAGGTGTTCTTTTCAGTACCTACCAGGACATTTTTTTCTCAACAAAGGACTGTCGTCTTGTCTATGGCCAGACAATAGCGGTGAAGCGCCAATCGGCGTGCAGTCAGCTGCTCTGTCTCCATTTTCGGGGCTATGGAAAGGAAAAAGAGAATAGTCTCCAAGTTAGAAACATAAAGAAAGCCGGAAATTAAACTTGGACTTTTCTTTTTTTTGGCTTTGCTTTCGTCTCGCTTATTGTGTGATTGCTTTTCCCAAAAATTTAAGAATGAAATTAGACCGAGGTAAGACTTTGTAACACATGTATCGTATCTTTTCTGCCTCTTCTGAATTTTCATTAACGCAATTTCAATACGAGAGACAGAAACGAATGTTTTATGCGAGTTTCATTTCATGGTATTATCAGATAATTTATACGTACCATGTTAAACAAAAGTTATGAATAAAATACTTATGAAGTGTCATTCGGAGTACATAGCAAGTAGTTACGCACACTCGTCCAGAAAATTAATTGCGCTTTCCGCAGTTAACTACAGGTTTGTTTCTAAAAACCTGTCTTTTACTGACCCTGACACAAAATCTTCCTTTTTAATGTTATTATTATCATTATTATTATAATTATTACTATTACTATGACTATTGCTATTATTATTATTGTATATACGACTATTGTTATTATTATTATACATATGACTATTGTTATTATTATTATTATTACGCATATGACTATTGTTATTATTATTATTATTATTATTATTATTATACATATACTATTATTATCATTAGTTTTATTATTATTATTATTATTGATGTTGTCGTTGCTGATATTGTCGTATTTATTTTGGTTTTCATTAGATTTTTGATGCGCCACCAAAACGAATCCACATGCTATAAAGTAAATTATTTTTTTTTCTTTTAATCTTTGAACGTTCAGTAAAACGATTTCAAAAAAAAAAAAAAAAAAAACACAATTAATTGAATTTGATTGTTATCTACATCTAAGATTTTGTAGTGTAAAAACCTTAATTAATAGCATATTGTATGCTATTACTTGTCCGTATTCTTTATCGATATTGAGCTTTATTAGAGCGTTTCTCATTTAAAAAAAATATTTTTGTTATTATGTCTCAACTTATTTTTTACTATTCATATTTTAACATATACACACACGCACACAAAATAATTATATTTTTAATTAAATAAATATAGATTACAGGACAATCTTATCTTTTAAAATGATCATAACGGTACAGTTTTTCTACTTCTGTAGCACATTAAGTAAAATCATTGCAAATATTTCAACATTAAATATTCTTCAAAGTAAATTTAACATTTGGCTTACAAAACAATGTTTATTCGTATAACTAAACATTACAGCACAGAAATACGGAATTGCAATTAGAAAAAAATATTAAAACTATTTTTTTTCAAATAGGTAATTGAAACTAAGTGCACTGTATCACTTAAATTGATAAAATAAAATCGGAACTGTTACATTTCAAGTTAACTACAGTAAGTTCATTATTTCCAAAATAATTTCTTGAAGTGCAATACAAGAAACAATTAGTTTTCTTTAAAATATGGTAATTATGTTTAGAGCATGCGAAAGAAAAATATGATTAATATAAAATTGCATTTTTATTTTCGGAGATTTTTTGTTTGAATTACATTGTTAATTACGCATTTCATCAATATTTTTACCGAGGTAATCTAATAAATATTCAAGAAACATTAATTATGTTAATGATTTGTTCATCATAGCTAGTTTTTTTTTTTTTAAATATATCTTGAACATACATACGTTGGATAAACGTTTTAATGATATTAGTATAAGTTTTATTTTATTTTTCATCTTAATCACTCTCTTTCCTTTTAAATATGAAAAACAAAACGGAATGAAAAAAACTCCAACGTAAAACCTTAAATTTGTATATTAACTTCTTAAACTAACCACTAAAAAAGAACAAAAACAACGTTTTGAGATAGATAAAGAATTTGGAATTGTCTATTAGTGAGGATAAAAAAAAAGTATTTTGAATCAAAGGAAATTGTTTTTACAGAGTACGAAATGAAGTTAATATCTTCTTTGCGTGACTACAGCTATTACGTCAACGGATAAAAGAATTTAATTGTAAAAAATAAACTTACTGATGTCTTTCTTGTAATGCTTCCTTACTGTTTGCTGAAAGAGATTAAAAAACGTTTCACTTTTTACGTTATAGGTAATTATATAGTTTCTTCCAAGATTATGAAGCAAATCATTGAGTGGGTGAGAGGGGGGACTTAAATACAACTAATGCAAAAATTCACTATGAAAAATAGTTTCCTAAAATACTGCAAGATTGAACAAAAAAAAGATTGTTAGTTTAGAAACATTACCAAGTACCTTTCGCAGATTTAAAAAAAAAAAAAAAGTAAATAATATGCCTGACTAATGTCCGAAAGAAAAATCGTATTTTTAAATTAACTATGTTTGTTCTCCAAGAAACAGACATATCGCTATCGATTTTTTTTTTGCAGTTGACGTCATTTAATAATGTTTTTATTAAGAATGAGTCTTGAGATAATGTGTCATTATTCAGTGCGTGATTATGAAAGTAAAATAAATAACTTAAAATGTTTTACTTTTTTTAACAGAAATACGAGCTATTTCTTTGGGATTAATTGCATTATAAAAAGGAACATTTGACTTGCTTTTATTTTAGTTAGAATAAGTCTGTTTTGTATTTTAAATTAACAATGGAGTTATTCGTTTTTTTTTTTGTTTTTTTTCTTGTTTTTTGAAGAAGAAGAAGGAGAAGAAAAAGAAGTCTATTTAGCTCAGTTTAAAGACAGACCGAAATCACAATCCAATGATTTTTTAGAAACTGTACAGTTTAAAACTTTTCTGAAATTAATATCATTTTTTTTTTTTTTTTGGTGAAAAATTGAATTTTAGTGGTTTTTATGATATTCTTTAAATGATTATATCCACACTAAGTTAAAACAAGCATACTATGTGTATAATGTAAAAGGTTCCAATTTTTTTCTTTGCAAAGTTATTAAAATCCCTTTTCTTAACTGTTTAGAGCGTTCTTCAAACAAAAATTACAACCATTGTGTTTAAAGTCAAAAAAGCTTATGGATTATTTTTCGAAAAAAAAACGTGTTTTGCTGTATTGGTTTATAATTTACGAAAAAAAAAAAAACATTAATAGAAATTCCAACTTTATCAGCAATTTACTTTTTTCAAGAGTTAAAGCTCATCAACTCATCGAATTTTGCTCGGCCCATCATCGAACTGCTCGTAAACTGATCCCGTAACGCACGATGACATAGTACCGATCAGTATCCGAGCACGGTTTTCGATGAGCTACTTTTCATCGGAAAGTGATATCCTTTCGATCAACTTTCCCGATGAAAATAAGCCGAGCTATATTCCATCGGAAAACGATATCCTTCCGGCCAAGTTTCCCGATGAAAATTAGCTGAGCTACTTTTCATCAGAAAGTGATATCCTTCCGATCAACTTTCCCGATTAAAATAATCCGAGCTATATTTCATCGGAAAATGATATCCTTCCGATCAAGTTTCTCGATGAAAATTAGCCGAGCTACTTTTCATCAGAAAGTGATATCCTTCCGATCAACTTTCCCGATTAAAATAATCCGAGCTATATTCTATCGGAAAATGATATCCTTCCGATCAAGTTTCTCGATGAAAATTAGCCGAGCTACTTTTCATCGAAAAGTGATATCCTTCCAATCAAGTTTCCCGATGAAAATAAGCCGAGCTATATTCTATCGGAAAATGATATTCTTCCGATCAAGTTTCTCGATGAAAATTAGCCGAGCTACTTTTCATCGAAAAGTGATATCCTTCCGATCAAATTTCCCGATGAAAATATGCCAAGCTACAGATTTCATCGGAAAAAGGTCGTAATGATCAAAACTTTCCGATGAAAATTTTCCCAATCTCAAATTTTTATTAAATATGCAGTGTTGGTCTCATTAATCGTCGACTTGGTGGCGTGGTGGTAGAGCGTCAGCTTTCCGCGCCGATAGCCTGGGCTCGATTCTAGAGTTAGCCATTCGGCTGATTTATGCCTTCAGCTGGCGGCAACTGGGCGTCAAAATTCTCGTGATAATGGCATTCCGCCGATTCTAGTGCTACGTAAAAGAATGGATGCTTAATTGGGCTCGTATATTGATCCAACTTTCATCGTATTTTGATCCAAAATTCATCGCAATGGAACTACACTGCTCGTATATTGATCCAACTCTCATCGTATTTTGATCCAAAAGTCATCGCCATGGAGCTACACTTCTCGTATATTGTTCCAACTCTCATCGTATTTTCATCCAAAATTGATCCTTAATTCATCACCACGAGCTACAGTGCTCGCATATTGATCTAAATCACATCGTATTTTCATTAAAAATTGATCCTAAATTCATCGGCACGGGAGTGCACTGCTAGTAAATTGCTCAGAATTTCATCGCATTTCGAGCAAAACTCATCGGATTTTGCTGCTCGGATTCTGTTTGGCCGATGAAACATATTGGAGCAACTCCCGATGAGAACTCATCAGAACCCGATCATCGGCCGATGAGAATTTCATCGGGTTTCGATCAATGGCCGATCATCGCCCGATGATATTGTGTTGCTAGGGATATGAGCAAAACATAACTTGTTTTCCATATTTTAAAATAAGTCCGTCGTTTTAGGGGAAGGATTGAAGCAGTTAATGTTACCAACTACTGCAAACTGATTGCAGGACATATTTTCATTAGCAAAATGTCACACATCAAGAAAATGTGGCTGAAGCTCTTCATAAAACCGAAGCGAGAAGATGGATATTTTACTAGACTTAATTTATCTTTTATCAAACAATGCTCCTCTGATTTTCACAAATGTAACCATTTTCCACTTAGAACACGTCATTAGCAGCAAAATCTCATCGGCCGATGATCGGCCATTCATCGAAACCAGATGAAATTCTCATCGGCCGATGATCGGATTCGATGAGTTCTCATCGGGAATTGTTCCAATGTGTCTCATCGGCCAAACAGAATCCGAGCAGCAAAATCCGATGAGTTTTGCTCGAAATACGGTGAGATTTGGAGCAATTTACGAGCAGTGTAGTTCCGTGCCGATGAATTTAGGATCAATTTTGGATGCTCGGCATATTTTCATCGGGAAATTTGATCGGAAGGATATCGCTTTAAGATGAAAAGTAGCTCATCGAAAACCATGCTCGAATACTGATCGGAACGATGTCATCGTGCGTTACGGGATCAGTTTCCGAGGAGTTTGATGATCGGCCGATCAAAATCCAATGAGTTGAAGCTACTTGAGGCATAGTATTTTAGTTTTAATATTAACCAATATTAGAATTCA
Organism: Uloborus plumipes; assembly: GCA_038373865.1. Taxonomy (NCBI): domain Eukaryota; kingdom Metazoa; phylum Arthropoda; class Arachnida; order Araneae; family Uloboridae; genus Uloborus; species Uloborus plumipes. The sequence continues at coordinate 28,302 of JAXGGA010010418.1, read as the reverse complement.
TAGTTTTAACTTGCCGCAGACGTGCTTGAATACTTGAGCATGGATCTTATTTGCTCACCTTTTTCAATATTTTTCAGTAGTAATCTATGGGTGTTCTTTTTAATCTTAATCATATTTTCTTCTTAAGTAAAATAATAAAAAAAATATGAATGTTTGTTATGAGATTTTTTTCTGAATTCAACTCCACTTTTTATCTTGAGATTACATATTATTTATAGTATTGCATCAAGTAAAATCATTTTTCCAATATTTGAATTTTTATCCGGACAAAGTAATTTTTCTTGTTTCTCTTGAAAGAAAAAAATGATTTTTCTACAAAATTTCGATAGAATATTAAAACTATTTTTTAAACTTTTCCTTAAATTCATCTGCACCAAATTATTACTATAACAGTGTATAATTTTGTTTCTGAAAGTATGTAGATCAACAGCTAATAAAAGATGTTATCCAAAAAATGGCTTACAAATTATAATAGAATACGGGGAACTTGAAAGGTAGAAATAAAAGTGTAAGATTTGATGACGGTTACTTTGTTATAGAGCTCATTGAAAATTGTTACTTTAAATTTACTTACTTTGTTATCGCACGTTGCAATATGTTATCTATGTAATGTTTTTGAAAAAACTGAACTAAAAAATACATAAGGTAGTGTGGAATATAAAATTTGGTCTTGATGTTTTTGTTTACGCTATTAATATCCTAGATACTGGTCTGACTTTATATCAGCATCAATGTGTACACATTCTTTGATACACAATAAAGTAAAACACTGAACTTAATAATTAAAAATATACTCTAATTATACAACTGATAAAAAATTAGGGATTTCAAGAGGCATATATCTAACACACTTAGTACACTACATATTTCTTCAAAATTTTATCATGATTTGCAAATTTACAACAAAGTGATCCCGATGGAAGAAGGTGACTAACATAAGGTATTATGATAAGCACTTAAAGCTTATTGTGTTTTTTGTTTTACCTTTCATACGTTTTCTTAAAACAACAGCAACAGCAGTAGTAAGCATAATTATAAGAAGTATTCCTATTGCTCCAGCTACCCCTGCAACGATGAGTAAGTTTTCTTCCTGAAGTAAAAGCTGCACCCAACCAGCTGGGGCTAAAATGAAAAAGAAACAACTATATAGTTTTTTATTAAAAATATCATTGTGTAAAGTAATGATCTTCGGTGCGCAAAGACTGCATACTTAAAGTGTACACGTAAAAAGTCAATGTGTAGTTTGAATGAGAGCTTAATAAACAATTTGAGAGAAAGTATGCATGCATGAAGAAAAATATTCGGTAATGTTCAACGAAGTTGGCATGCTAAGTAAAGCATGTAGTATTTACATGACATTCATCGCTGGTCCAAAAAGAAGGGCTAAAAGCTTCACATTATTAGTATTCCAAATTTTAGAAAGCTTTAACACATTCTTTAAGTTTTTGGGACGCAATACATTTTTTCAAGAAAAAAAAACATTCAGGATACATAACTTTTTGAGTTATAGCGAGTTCATTGTATACTGCAAAAAATTATAACAGTTAAAATAGCAAGGATGTTGGTATTTTAAGAAATGATTCAATGAAAGATGGACAGTAAGAAAGATATAGCTGCGGAACAAATAGTCCTTAGCAATAACTGTATTTATATTAAGTAAATATTTTGATTTGTAAATTATTTTTGAAGACTTCCATTCGATATCATATGTTGTTAACTAGAAATAAATGTCGCAAAAGCTCAAAGTTTTATCTTACGCTTTCAACAACAAATGTCATTTATCATCGGTTCGAAAATAAGACAACCGTACTGGAATGCATTGGAACAATCCTGAGAACTTCTGGAAGAACAAAATTAAGAAGCGGTTCATTAATTAAGCAAAAGATTTTGTTCCAAAGATATGCGCAATCCCCTATTCATTCTCCAAAGTTCTTTTACGACGTCGATCACAAGACTTGATTAAAGCGGGGAAATAGGCAAGCGGCTCAGTGCCAAGAATTCAACCCATTTAGTTGGAAACGGAGCTAATTCCTCTTTAGCTCGAAATGCATTTCTTTCGCTTTGAGCTAAAAGATTCCGTATGAATTTCAAGGCTATCTCTGAGCGTACAATTCCTGAGTTGTTTCGAGCAAAATTTAATTATTTAGATTGATGCCACCGCAAATACTTTCGAATTAAAGGCGACTCGGGTAATTTATGATTATTCTTTCTTTGGTTGGCAGGATAAAAATAAAACTCTTTTGTTTCCTGAACTGACTATTCTTCGCAATAGAAAAAAGAAAAAAGAAAGGGGGGGGGAAAAAAAGATCGCATTATCTAGTTTTAGCAAATGAAATACATTTCGTAATATCTTTTAAAGTAAAGGACATTTAACTTAGCTAAAACCGTATGACTGTTCTTAGTGAAAGATTAGGAAAAAAAAAAAAAAAAAAAAACACATACACACGCGCGCGCACAAACAGCGATAAAATATAACTTTAAACGATGCAAAAAGAAATTTTCATAACTAATGACAATTTTTAAAAGCATAAACGATGACTGCGCAATTTCGCTTGCTTTAAAATCATTGATTTTTTTTTTATTCATATTGACAATGGCAATTGAAACGATAAGAGTATTTATCTCTTTCTGTATCTAAGTTTTCTGTCGTATCAGCGTTACAAAAGGGTAGATGATACAATAATTCAAAAACTGATCTCCTAGCGTATGCGGGAACATTCAAACAAGAGAAAGTTAGATGAGTGCAAAATTTGAATGAAAATTCGAGAACTATAAAACATGATACCTGCACCCTTCTTTTAGACTTTTAAATACACTTGAAATGTTGGTGCAAGATGTTGCATATTTATCCTACAATCAAAAATATGTGGTAGCAAAGATTTGCTTTTTACAGAATTGCTGGGATCAACACTTTAGTACTAACCAGAGAACCACACGACTTACGTAGTAATGAAAAAAGTTTTAAAATGGCACCATTCGAAAGAGTCATCCAAAAAATCGCAAAAGCAGTTATAAGGATCCATGGTGTTATTTAATTCGGCCAAGTCATAGACACGACAAAAAAAAAAAAAAAAAAACGAAAGAGCACAATGAGCCTTTTTTTTACTAAACCTCATATGCCCTTGTACCCTTGTTTTTAGACACAAGTTATCTTAAAGTCAACCGAAACGTTAAGAGAAGTCTCCAAATTGGAAGATTTGGCAAGAAATTAAAAACTACTTCCCGATTTCATCCTCCATATCTAGAAAGACATCTCGTTCCCATTTTTGGTATTTTTCAAATCACGTGAAAATGAAGTGGGAAACAGAGAGCTCTATACAGAGGAATAACAACTAAACAACGAAATTAAAAATAAGTTCATATTTTTCTTCGTGATAACAATAGATTTTTAGAATTTTAGGAAGTTGAAGTTTTATTTTAGTTTACTAATTTAAGTGTTAGTATTTTGTAATGAAATGTGTTGCAAGTTTTTCTTGATAATACAGGATAACTAATGTGATTGAGTACAAAAAGCAGCTAATATGATATTATATATAGAAAATGTAACGTTTAATATTTGAATGCTGAAATAAAGTTGTCACGGATTATGATATCAGTTCTTATTTGAGAAAAAAATATTATTGATGCAACTTTACTGTCTGTTATAAAAAACATTTAATTTTTATTTTGAAATCGAGAAAAAAAAAAAAAAACTGAAGAAAACGTATAGTAAATGTCAATGTTTTTTTTTTAAGCTTACGATAAAACTTTTACTTTATCTTTTAAATACCTTTAATCCATCCAAAAACGAGCAATACATTCAAAAACAATTATGAACACTGTATCGATAAAGGTTCAGCCTATTATTGATGGAATCCCAAAAACGTATATTTCTGAGCTACGCGATTATCAGAGAGTAATTTAGTAAGCCTCAACTTAATGACGCTCCAGTGACCACTTAATGACCATTCCTCAGATCAACTGCGCTGCACTTTGCAAGAGAAGTCATTACAACGCCTCCGGGAGATCAGAAAATGTCTGAAGTCAGTACCAAGATCAGCAGCATTAAATCTGAATCTGATGTCTGTCGCTAGCATTTAAAGCATTACAAAGAGTTATACAAAAGTTATTACTTTCGCAGAGTAACTCTCCTACTCAGTATTTCGAATATCAACGAATTGTCTACTAAGCTGTCAATGCGGTATGATATGAGGCGTACTAGTAATGTGATAGATATTTTATTAATATTGATTAGCCAGATTGTTTCCTTAAATACAAATTGTAAGCTTGCTGAAAGATAAATCGGTTTTGTTTCATGTTTATTTAAATTACTTTATTTACATTAGGATAGACACACATTTACAATAGATAGTGAAAAAAAAGTTTAATTTATGCATATACTTAATTAAACCCCTGTGTTTTTATTTGTTTTATAATTTTAGATCAATCAAAATTTACCTTTATTGTTTGATGTGTTAACTTAACTATTTAGGATAATATTGTAAATGCACATAAAAAGAATTTAGAGTTAACTTCTGACGATTTTTTTTTCTGAGGAATCGAGTATTTAGCTATATGTGCAACACTATAAGGGTTCAGTAATACTTTCAAGATTTCATTTCTAAGAAAATGAGTAATTAGAAACAAGAGCCAATATTTTGAAAAGTGCCCATTTGAAGCTGGAGTTTTCTGATTAAAAATTTTTTTTGCAGAAAAAAATTAATATTAGATTTTAAGTCTAAATTGGGTCTAAATGCAAGAAAATAAAAGAGGGGAGGTCAAGGAAGTTATTTACCCCCTCCTTAGATTACTCACTTTTAAGCCGTTACAGATCTGATGAGTGTTACAGATCTGATGTTAATATGAGCTACATATCTTAGTTTATGCTTTCAGTCTTCGTTAACATCTCTAAAAATGATATCATTTCCTTGCATTTTTAACGCAGAATTAAGATAATTATATTAAAATATATATATTAGCTAAAAAATCAAATGTCATTATAAAAAAGCATTTCTTGGAAATAAAAATGAGCAATCAGGGTTTTTGATAAAATAAATTATGAGATTACCAAATCCAAGCTAATAAAACATTTGTTTTGTTTTGAAACAACACACAACTTTAACTTTTTCAACACACAACTTCAATGCTTGATTTTCTTTAATTAGTTGCAGGAAATTTAATTTCTTGATCAGAAATTCAAATTTAGCAGCATGCTAGTTATTATCTAGTTATTTAGCGAAGTTATAAGAAATTGAAGCACAAAAAAATGAATAAATAAAATAATAATAGTTAATTAACTTAATTTCTGCAGTGTCAATTTTTCTTATTTTACTAACTTCTATTGTTAGGTCATACAAACCACAAACGAGGCAATTGCCCTAAAACTCATTGTTTTTCATTTTTTAAGAACAAAAATATTCAATATATATGGCTAAAACCCATGATTTTTGCTTTTTATAATTCTGAAACGTGTGAGTTAGTTTGGTAATATATTCGCTGTTTTTCAATGTTACCGCTCTGACTGTTACCGATCTGACAAACTGACAAAGTTTTTTTTTTTTTTAATTTTCGAGTCGATCGCACTAAACCAAAATCAAACGCGTGGTTTTTTCACTCGTAATAAAGGACTGTACTTATACATAAAATAATTTTTAAAATAATAAAAACTGCGTATTTTAGCGCTTGTTACCGATATGATGACTTAAATGACACACATTTAATAAAATCACTTTAAAAAATCTTACCTACAATTTTAGATGCAGAAATGCAAATTTTTAGTTACGATGCGATAAAACATCCTACCAGGTACTCAGTATTACGTGGTATAGGTGCAGGAAATGATTTTGGGAGCCTAAACATAGATCGGAAGTTATTGTTACCGCTCTGACGGCGGAACTAGGGACACGCTTTTTTTGCATCGGCCAGAAAATCAGAAATCGATTGAAACAAAAATGAAGTAAAATATTAACAAAGGGGTAAAAATAGAATCGTTTTTTGTGCAAGTGCGTTTTTTTGGGAAGTTAGAAAGTGCGCATGACCTGTTTGCATGCTTAGCTTTGCTACTGGGGACACGTTACCGATCTGATTTTTGATGTATAAAAACAATATTTTCTGAAGAAAAAAAAAATTCTGATGTTATTAGATGAAATGAAAGCAAAACCTTATCTTCTTTCTGGGGAAAATTATTTTTTTAACTAGTTATTGAAATACTATTGAAAAAAAATTGGCACTTTTCTAAATATTAGCTTATAACACACACATGGTTGAAAAAAATATATGCTCTTAATGATTTAAGGTTTAAATAAATATAAGTTCTTGAATAAAAAATGAAGATCCAAGCATTTTTTTTTTTTTTTTTTGTTTCCGTCAATGTCCTGGTTTTTAATAATTTTGGTACACAAAAACTGGTACTACTTTTAAATAAATTTAGGAAACTCATATTGGTCACTTACTATTGCATCCTTGTATGACAAGTTTCTTCAGCAATGTAAAATAATTACATTTAGACGGCAGGTCGAAATACACTATAGTTGATTTGAGGCTTTTTAATAAAAAGAAAAATTAAAAAAGGATTTTTTCCCCCATTTTCCTAATTTTCTCATCAAAATTTTATTCAATTGCTTAGTGCCTGTTTTTAAAGTATTATCAATAAAATTACACATTGCCAATTATGTTAACAAGGCATGAACATTAAGGAAACAAAAAATAGGGGGAGTCTGTGGTGTGCGCTTTGATTTAGGAGTGGTTATAATTTGAATTTTTTATTAATAGTAACCATTTAATTCAAGATTTTCATTTTTTAGAAAAGTCAAGGCACTATGAATAGGAGGAAAGTAACAACACATGAAACAAGTTATAACATTGTCTATATGTGTATATTCATTCAAAATAGAAAATCTCATATATATCAAAAACTTTATATTAACTGAGAGGATTGCTATTACTATTTAAGAAAAAATTATTAATCATAGTTTCTTTGTGAAGGTATATTTTAAAAATAACGTGTATAAAAAAAATAAAACAAATCCACCGAAAAGCCGAAAATTGGCAAATTTTTGCCGATTATGGCCGGTATATATGTACAACGTTGGTTTTTTAACAAATCGGTTGTATATAGAAAGAGAAAGAAAGATATACGTGTGGTGTGCACATACTCATACATGCACAACGTAAAAATATTCGGATATACATTAAAATTTTTATTCAAAGCTTTGACAGCGTTAAAAACACAGATACCAAATGTACGTGAGCAACTTTCTGTAACAGTTATGGGTCAAGTAACGTCATTTATTATAGCTCCGCCTTCGAAAAAGTTGCCGAAATCTGGCTTTAATGATGATCTTCCTCTTTATGGCTAAAGACAGTGCCGATATCCTCAAGGCGATGTAATGGCTTTCTCTACAGATTGTCGAACAGTTGATCTGAGGAGCGGTCATTAAATGGTCACCTGGGTGTCATTAGGCTGAGACTGTCGAAATTATTCCCTAGTAATAGTGTTGCTGAGAAGTTCCTGCTTCCGTTTGGCTTATGAAGCATATGTTACAGGCGCTTCACAAGCCAAATGATGGGGGATTTCAAGTTGCAGGATATTATGTTGCATTAGAGAAATGATTTGCTTATGTTTGACAATACCAGTGAACACAACTGCTTGAAATTCTTCCTTAGCCCCACTCCATTGTCGCCATTTCAAAAATCACAGTTCGATATTTTTTGCTAATGTGGTAACAAGTCAGGGCAGTCTGGTGATGGTTTTTGAAGTTTTTTCAACTTTACTTGTCTGCAAAAGCACTTCCAATATGTTTTAATATCAGTTAATTATTTTTAATGACAATAAAAATGCTGCTAATGGAAATTTAAAACACAACATTTTGTAAGCTAATATATATGTTGCCTTATATTTTTTATGCTATATTGCAAAAAAAAGTTGTTATTTTTACAATAAATACTGAAAACAGAAATTTCAGTTGAAAACTGAAAATACAGTTTATTACTTTAAACCAGCAATATAACAGTTTTTTCTGTAAACGTAGCAATTTTTCCAGTTTATTATTGTAAAATTACTTAAAGATTAGCTATATTATACTGTAAAAACAACATTCATTTTTTACAGTGTGGCTACGAAAGTCGTATCTAGACTTTTTAACAAAACATAGTTATTCTCATCGAGTGGTTATTTCTAACGCCTTTTACATGTAAACAATATTCTCTGCTCATTTAAGAATGAGGAATACTTTTTGCAAAAACCTAAAAAAGTGTCGTCTCAATCAAATACATGGAAGCAGAAAACTATAAAAATAGCAATTTCACTGTTTGATCTTGATAGCCTACAGATATCACTTTTGTGCTTAACCCGGCAAAATTGCAATACTTGTGTAATATTCAATTTTAACATTCAAATTTATACTTTGACAAGATTTCTTGAATTTGAGAAACAGTATCTACAAGATCCTAGAGAAAATAAGATCAATAAACCAATATATCCAAATCGTGTTAAAAATTGTAAATTATATTTATTACTAAGGATTATCTTCTCAAGTGTGCACATATGCTTTATTGCTGAGTTTACGAATAAAACATTAACTGACGTTAAAACGAAATCACACGTAAATGAAAATACGAAATAAGTACTACAATATATGATCGACAAAATATTACCTTGGACGTTGTTTCAGAGTTAAATTTGTTCATATTTTTCAAAAAACTTATATATTTTCTTCTACAATTAATACGGTTTAACTATTAGCATCAGAGCTTTATAATTTTAACCAGTTTTTCTATTGAAGTAAAACTACTGAAATGTATTTTCAAAATAAATATTACACGCATTATTTAAACAATCGTTTATTTAGTTACTTTCTTTTTATTGTAAGTTTGTCTTTTTCTGAAAACTATACTAACAAATGAGCGGAAATATTGAATTACCAAATCTAAAAAGTTTGTTGAAAAAAAAAGTACAATTCAAAAATTTTAACTGCCTTGAACGTCCCGTAAATCAGATTTTTAAAGAACACATTATAAATTGAACAACTCTTTCAAGAGGATAACGTAGCGAAATAGCTTTTAATTGCCTTTTTCACCATTTATTAGTGAAACGTGCTTCTTAGTGTGACTTTAAACCAATAATGTCTTTTTTTACATTTAAATTACCAGAAATTAAATCTCTTTGGTTAGAAGAACCAAATGGAAGTAGTAGTTAACTTTCAAATGATTAGTCAAAAATCCGCCACTTCGGTTGCTCTTAAAATAGTTATAGCATTTATTTGAAAGCGACAAATATTTCTCAACGACAAAAATTCCATTTATTTCAAAATTAATGAGAATTATAAAGAACATGTAAAGTTGACGCAAGAGTTTTAGATATTAAAGAGGTTTTTCCAGAAACATAATAATTGAAATCTTAAAGAAAAAATGTTTAAATAAATGTTATTTTGTGATTCCCATTTCCCTGCAAATGTTATGAAATATTTATTAAACTTGATGGTATGTAAAGCTGAAAAGCTTTAGTTTAATGAAGGTAATAGTTTTGTAGTAAAAGATTTAAAACTATTATGAATTTATAGCGATTATATTGCTAGAAAGCTTTGATAAACTAAGTTCAAAAAACCTTTCGAATGCCCTTGCGCATAAAAATTAAAACAATAATAATAGTAAAAATAATAATAATGATAATAGTAATAATAATATTAATAATAAAAATAATCCTAATAATAATGATAAAAGTTATTTGTTTGAAATGAATTTAATTGGTGAGATCGCCCATTAAACCATTCGATACGAGGATACACTATCATATTTCAATTTTGTTATTTCCGAGGAACATCAACATATTTACGTTAATTTTTATATTAGGTGTTTAAAATTTAACAATATTTATACTCATTGAACTAACATCTTTGTACTCTTTGTGTTTCTCTTCTAAACATTTATTGTACGTGTTAATAAATAATTTTAAAGCTTTAGATCAGTTTCATCTGACAGTTCTGGGTCATTCCATTTTAAATCAACAAATGGGGTGCGCATCACCATTTTTGATTTTGATGAAAATTTGCATGTGTATTCCTTTTACTTCCCAGAGATCAAAACAATGTTCATTTTATTTTAAAAAATTTACCCTTTGATATATAGGCCATTTTTGTTGTTGGCAACAGCGAAAATCGGGCGTTTTGATGTTTTGTCTTATGAACTATAACTTTTTTTCTATCAAAGATTTTGAGCTCAAATATAGCTCATTGGAAAGCTAAGAAAAAGATCTTTTTATATATGCTATCAATAACTTTCAGATTTTAAAAAAAATATTTATTTTTTCAAGGTCAAAGTTCACGACGAAAATAACATTTTTTACTACTTTCGAACATTAAAAAACCCATGAAGGGTTCAAAGTAACAAGCCGATTTTTTCATCATATATTCATAGTCATGGTTACTTACTGTATAAAAAAAATTGGCTTGTTACTTCACCCCCTTTATGAGATATGCCCCCCCAAAGTTGTACATTTTTTAAAAAATCCAATTTTCAACGCTAAAAAAATGCATGTGGGGGCAAGATAAAAAAATTTTTATATGTAGTATTTAAGTACTTTTTACCAGATTTCTAATGAAACAAAAGTTGCTTTGTTATTCAAAGGTGTTTGGCAGATATAAGGGACTGAACTTTCAAAAAATTGCCCAAAAACAACATGATTATTTTCATTTTTTTAAATCTTTTTTTTTTATTTAAATGTAATTATATACCTTATTCTTTGCCTTAAATGCTAAAAAAAGACTAAGAAGAGCAATGAAGAAACATATTTAAAGTTTAATAAGATAATTTAATATTTTTAGCACCTGGGAATATAGAATACCACTAAACTTGTCTGATTTTTAAACATCTGATTGCTACCCACAACAGGACTGAGCATTTCTCAACTTGTCCAGGTTTGTTCATACCACGTGGTCATCCTTGTTCTGGCTTGCTCTCACATGTGTATCTTAGTTGTCTCTCAAATTCTGAAAGAAGTAGGTTGTTGAGCTAGTGTTTCTGCTGTAAAATCTTGTGAAGCTGATGTGATTTCTTTTCATTTCAAGTTCATTCATATTCACAGAATGTTTTGTTAAAGGTAAAAGAAGAAATTCTTCAGAATCCTTAAATATAAATTTAAATTTGTCTTTCTACATGTAAACTGTGAATAAGTTATGGATAACCCTAAATGCTCCATAGGAGTTTTTGGGAATGATGATTGTAATATTTTAAGTTACAGTAGGCAGTCTACTGTAAATAGTATTTCTTAGTACAGTGATGATGATAAAACTTTACTGCACCTGAGAACTAGGTGTAAAACTATTGAAACTGTTTGTACCTAGGGGAAGACTGCCTATATTGGACCACTGCTTAAATGGGACCTCGGGCTTAAAATCTAGTACAGAGATCTGTGCTACATTTTAACAGTAGAAACAAAAAGTTTTAGGAATAAAATCAATGTATATGAAGTTTCACCAATCTTCGAACTGTTTAGCGTGAGTTACGGCTTGATTTGTGTTGAAAACGTGCGAAATCCCTTTTTGTGGACTTGTTCCTAAAAGGATAACTCAAAAACTTGTGAATTGCCGTAAAATGATGTAACAATATTATAATCTGTGTTTCATAAGGATTACATTGATGTATTTATATGCCCGATTGTGATAATTTTTGACAGAGTAATGAGCTGAAGAATAAAAAATGGCGTGTTTTCCTATATTGGACCGGTGGTCCAATTTAAGAATATGATTTTAAACAACTTTTTAATTATCGTAACATAAAATAAGTGACTTGTCTTATTTAATAGCGTAGTTAAACTTATTTTAAGCATACTTTAACACCTATTCACGATATTCATTAAAAATTTTTTATCAAGCACATTTTTATCAAGCAAAAGCTGCAACTTCTTAAAATGTATGTTTTTTTTTTCTCTCTCTTCATCTATTAAGCTGCAGTTTCAGGTTGTTAAGCATAGTTATTAACATAAATAAAATTTATGCTGGATTACCGAGAGAAAAATATGAAATTCTTTGTTATTTTCGAAACGATTTTAAAAGTAAACAATTTATCTGCTACTAAAATGTTTAATGTAGATGAAGCCGGTCTTTACACTGTCCAAAAGCCCCAAAATATATTGACGTATAGAGGTAAACACCAGGTTGGAGCAGTAATGAGTGGTGAACGTGGTAGAAACACAATGGTTATTTGCTGCATGAGTGTAATAGAATTGCAAGTTCCCCAAGCTTATTTTCAAAGGATTGCGTTCCATGTTCGGACTTATCGTAAAAGCTTACCTGGTGAGCAATATGCTTGTTCAAAAAAAAAAAAAAAAAGGTTGGATCACAAACGATAATTCACACAATTGATACAACTTTCACCAAAACTGTTAAGCCAAGCAATGTAAAAAGAATATCCTTCTATTAATGGACAGGCACAGCACTTACATAAAGATCTCTGTCTACATATTTTAATCGAGCATGTGATACACGGATGCGAGAACATTTGATGAGATCCCTTATCTAATATCGTTTTGGAGAACTTTTTCAACTCTTATGGGCAAACCGAAATCAAGGCCATGGCAAATGCTGTGAGTTAATTCTAAAGAACAGGAGTTTGGCGTGTTAATTGACATGTATTTAATGACATGGACTTGGCTGCAGCAGAATTAGAGGCAAGTAGTCCAGATAAAACTAGTCAAAGTGAACAGGTTTCATGTTCGGCTGACCTGTCATTTCAAGTTTTTCCAGGAGGGTGGGGCAAAGGGTAAAAACACAATACAATTTCACCAGAAAACAACAAAACCCCCGCCTACTTATATGCAAATACATTAATTTCTCCAATTCAAGAGGGGGGCAATTGACCCCCCCCCCCTAAATGACGGGCCTGATGTTCGATGTAAGTTGTACACCATGTAGAAGAGCTTGCTCCGACTTAAATTAGTATAAGTTCTGCAGAATCGGCGGATAGTTCTCATCAAAACATGTCAACTATAACCGATTTTGTAAAGCCAGCTCATATATTACCTTTGCCTAAAAAAAAATAGAAGGAACAAAAAGGAAGGCTATCTCAGCAATCATTCTAACGGCCGTATAAAAGAGGCATAGAGCAGAAAAAGTCACACAAGAAAAAGCAAGAAACTGCACAAAACAATTGTTATTACAATATTTGTCATAGAGATGAAGTGCAAAACATGATTAAGTGTATGAAATGCCATCGGCGAGTTTATCAACACTGCCTAAGAGAGGCCCAAGCAAAAGAAATTCTATTGCAAATCCTGAAAAACAGCTGCATAGCTCAAATATAAATTATTCTATGATTTCCTGATACGATCCAATTTAGGAAGCGCATGGTTCAATTTAGGCGCATATATTCCTATATTGGACTTTTGCAACTTTTTATAAGATAATTTTTTAAAAAATAATTTTCATATTTTCAGAAAATATAAGCTCCTAGGATGGTTCCTGATTAAATTTAGCTTACCATGACCTATTTTGCATTTCTGTTTTGCTTCACATTGAGCGACACAGGCCTCCTGTTCTTAGGGGGTCCAATATAGGCGGTCTTTCCCTACCAGTTAGAAGTTCCATAAAGGTGGCAAAACTTGGCAAGAAATTTTTTTGCATGGTAGGTACAAACAGTTTCAATAGTTTTACAGCCAGTACTCAGGTGCAGTAAAGTTTTATCATCATCACTGTACTCAGAAATACTATTTACAGTAGACTTCCTACTGTAACCCTAAATATCACAATCATCATTCTCAAAAATTCCTATGGAGCATTTAGGGTTATCCATAACTTATTCACAGTTTATATGTAGAATAACAAATTTAAATTTATTTTTAAGGATTCTAAAGAATTTCTTCTTTTACCTTTAACAAAACATTCTGTGAATATGAATGAACTTGAAATGAAAACAAATCACATCAGCTTCACAAGATTTTACAGCAGAAACACTAGCTCAACAACCTACTTCTTTCAGAATTTGAAAGACAACTAAGATACACATGTGAGAGCAAGCCAGAACAAGGATGACCACATGGTATGAACAAACCTGGACAAGTTGAGAAATGCTCAGTCCTGTTGTAGGTAGCAATCAGATGTTTAAAAATCAGACAAGTTTAGTGGTATTCTATATTCCCAGGTGTTAAAAATATTAAATTATCTTATTAAACTTTAAATATGTTTCTTCATTGCTCTTCTTAGTCTTTTTTTAGCATTTAAGGCAAAGAATAAGGTACATAATTACATTTAAATAAAGAAAAAGATTTTTAAAAATGAAAATAATCGTGTTGTTTTTGTGCAATTTTATGAAAGTTCAGTCCCTTATATCTGCCAAACGCCTTTGAATAACAAAGCAACTTTTGTTTTATTAGAAAGCTGGTAAAAAGTGCTTAAAACACCACAAAGGAAAAAAAAAATATCTTGCCCCCCACATGCATTTTTTTAGCGTTGAAAATTGGATTTTTTAAAAAAATTACAACTTTGGGGGGGGGGCAGATCTCATAAAGGGGGTGGAGTAACAAGCCAATTTTTTTTATACAGTAATTAACCATGACTATGAATATATGATGAAAAAATCGGCTTGTTACTTTGAACCCTTCATGGGTTTTTTAATGTTCGAAAGTAGTAAAAAATGTCATTTTCGTCATGAACTTTGACCTTGAAAAAATAAATATTTTTTAAATATCCGAAATTTATTAATAGCATATATAAAAAGATCTTTTTCTTAGTTTTTCCAATGAGCTATATTTGAGCTCAAAATCTTTGATAGAAAAAAAGTTACAGTTCATAAGACAAAGCATCAAAACGCCCGATTTTCGCTGTTGCCAACAACAAAAATGGCCTATATATCAAAGGGTAATTTTTTTTAAAAATAAAATGACCACCATTTTGAGCTCTGGGAAGTAAAAGGAATACACATGCAAATTTTTATCAAAATCAAAAATGGTGATGCAACAACTTTTTTGAAAATTTGTTGATTTAAAATGGAATGACCCTTCTGTAATAGGCAGCTATGACATTCCCCTTAGATGCAATTTGGAATTGATAATAACGTTGAATGGTACCATCCCCAATTATCCAAGAACAACCTGATAGCGTTTACCGTAATGACTGTCTAGTCAGTCATCTAATGATCTTGGAATAGGTTCACCTAGGTATCAGCCATTCATTGTTTAATCTCACGCTGCAATACTACTAAATTAACTAAATAAATAAATAGGAGCTAGTTTTGGAAAAAATTTAGACAACATTTTATAATGTCTTGTTTTGATTGCTATGTTAAATTTAAAGTATATTAGATAATAAATTAAAATATTTTAACATCCATGGAAGAACTATATATTAATGTTGAAAATTGATTAATATCCAGAATCTTAAAGCAGTGAGTAGCCGCCTCTAAGCAAGGGCTAAGGCAGGAACATGCAATACACCACAAACTCGGTTATTTCGATCCATGGACTCCAGTTTCGTGATTGTTATACACTCATCAGCATTGAATACGAAAGTAACCGAGTTGGAGGCAAAAATCCTCTTAAAGAGCAAAGAGAGCCAAGAAAACTGGTAGCTAATTTGAAATTAGAATACTAGCGAGCTACCGCAATTGGTACGGTACAAATCGTAAATTTTAAGGCAGAGCTCGGGTATAAAGCAGTGAGTAACCGCCCCTAAGCAAGGGCTAAGGCAGGAATATGCAATGCACCGCCAACTCGGTACCAAGTACGGTAGCTTGCTGGTATTCTAATTTCACATTAGCTACCTGTGTTGTTTTTTTTTTTTTTTTTTTTGGCTCTCTTGCTCTTTAAGAGGATTTCTGCCTTCAACTCGGTTACTTTCGTATTCAATGCTGATGAGTGCATAACAATCACGAGACTGGAGTCCACGGATCGAAATAACCGAGTTCTCTCATTAGAAACTATGTTGCGTTTCAATCCTTTAAATAGGCTTGTTCACTTATGCGCCTTTTCTGTTAGTCCGTTGGGTCGGCGTATAAGTGGAGTTCACTGTAGTTAAAATATCAGATTTAGCATTATAAAATTGAAAATGTAAACAGTAAATACTTCTTATTTCAATTTTCATTACTATTCTATTCGAAAACTGAATTGATATGTTACTTAATGTTTAACGAGCTATAATCTATAAAATATTACTTGAAGGAAATGATAAACAATGTTCGAATTCATTGACTGACGTATATTTCCAATCATACCTTTGTCATTCGTTTAATGTGTTTACCCCAGCATGCTAGGTAACAAGATAAACAGGAAAACTAGATTTTGGACGAAGTTAATCGGCTTACAGCATAGGAAGGATACTTTTATCAGACAATGTATCTCGTTATTTCTAGCCTCGAGCGTGTTAATATGTTATAAACTCAAATACATTTTGACTAAACATAACATCAAAGCAGCGAAACAGAACAAATCAAATATAACGATAAAGTCAACAATTGGTATTAATGCTTTTAACAATCCTCTCATATTCAGTTTCCCATGTTTGTTCTGATAGTTATGTCGCCATATCTTAGTTTTTATAATGAGGAACGTCATAGTTTGTTAAAGGTTATTATTCCTGAATGTCATCAAAACGTAAAGAGCTTGTAGTACAAATAACTTATGAATAGCATTAAGCAAGTGAGAGTTTCGAATAATTTTTCATAATCAGCTCTTACGCGTTTATATAGGTAGCTAACTTATATAATATAAAGTTATACCACGATTACGCGAATACATCTTTATGTCCCCTACATCAACTAGAAAACTAAATCATTTTAAAAACCAGTATAAGCAAAATAATAATCAAATTTATGATTCAAGTATGCTGTAAGAGCGGAAATAGGCAATTAATGGCTGTACATTTGTAATTCAAACTATTAAATGTTTCAATCTGAGTCCAACGTTTGGAGTCAGATGTTGAACTTAAAGCCATGCGTTTTTATAAAATTAATCGTACAAAACTTACAGCTTCTATAAACATTCAATAACAAATTATGTACCTTAGAGCCGGACTAAAGTAAGATTTTCCGTTTACTACTGCATTATATAAAGCATCTTATTCCGCATTGACGCAAAAAAAACGTTGTTCTGTGAAGGGAATTCCGCACAATTATTGAGCAGCGTTGAAAGAGCGCGAATGTCATTCTTTGTATGCATCAGACAAACGTTTTTGCATATCCTTTAGTTAGCGGGGTTAGGGGATGTCAATTGCCCCCCCCCCCCGACTTTGAGAAATCAATGTATTTGCATATACGTGGGCGTGGTATTTTTTGTTTTCCATTGAAACTGCATTGTGTTTGTACCCTTTGACAAACACCCCCCTGGAAAAGTTTGAAACGACGGGCCTCAATGAACTCATGTGAAATAGTATATCTAAAGAACAAACAATATGCTCCACACTGCATTTCTCTTAGTTTTGTCAGCAATACATATGTCCTATTTTTTAAACCAACATTAATCCGCAACAATGCTCAATTTAGTAGAGTCTAATATCGAAAAAGTTTTGGAACTAAATTTTTGAACATCACATAACTCTAACAGATTTGCATATTCTCACGACTATCTTGATGAAATAACAAGACCTTTTTACCCCTTAATTTTAAAATTAGATAGTTTGGAAATTGTAATCTTAATCACAATCCTTTTCTAACTCCGCAATTTTCAACGTTATTTATATTCCATACGCAAAAACAATAAGAGTTTAAAATTAAAAAAAAAAAATGCAATAATTTTCTTTTTGTGCATAGTTCCTAGTATGTCGGACTCAAAACTGAAACCGATGCTAAGAATTCCATACTTGATCAAAATATTTGATATTTTTGTAGTTTACTCTTTACGTTTTGCTATTATCTATGCAAGAATTGTTTACTTCAGAATTGTCAGCATACCTAAATATGGGGAGGAACATTTGGAATGACACGTTTTTAAAACCGTGAAATCTTGTAGCAAATGCGTGTTTTCTTCGTTTTTGAGAACACATCTAATTTTTATTTATCATTTCAAATACTCATAGAGTAATTCATTATGAAGGAACCGGACATTTGAGCAGTTTTGCGAGTAGGTTTTGTTCTAACGATAAGAAATAAAATAAACTAGGAATTTTTATGTTAGTAGTAACAGTTAAGGTTTGTTATCAAAATTAGAGGAAATTAAAAGTTCGTAGTTTTAAAGTAAATAATTCAAGGATAAGCACCATAATGTCTGTGACGGAACTGTACTATTACGAGTACCATTCCGTCGCAGGCATTTTAGGGCTCATATTTCAATTATTGTCTCGAAAAGGAACTACTTTAAATTTTCCAGGCAGTTGCAAATCTTTGTTGTGTAATGAAGAATTCCTAGCTTGTTTTATTTCTCTTTATGAAACGAAACCTACTCACAAAATTACTGCAAATGATCCATTTCATCACATGGAATTTCCCGAAATTACGTTTTATTATTGTTACAATTTTGTTTGCATGATTTTTCATTTTTTTATTCCAGCTGAAATATTTATTTCAAAATATTTATATTTCTATGTATTCTATACATAGTATTTAAATATTTTACCAGTAAACTTGAATCTTTGTTTACAAGATTCACTTTTCCAACGTAGTCTATCCATATAAAAATGCTAACTCTTGCATATTTCTAACTGAATTTTTTCTAAAGAAATCCCCTCTATATTTTGCTATTGAATACATGCATATGAAATATTAAAAGCACTTATTTTCGCAATCCAAAAGTATGTGTTTTGAAGTAATCTAAGAAGCCACTTACTTGTAAGTCTTTATAAAATGTTGCTTAAAGGCATTCAAATATAGTTTATAGTGCGCAGTTAAGAACTAGTTATCAAAACTATCTGCATTGAAGTGTTTTGTGTTTAAATAAAGTCAGTTGAACATTATGCTAATATTTCGTCTTGTAGTTATTTACTTAACTTAGTTAAAATATTTTTTTATCAAAAAATTACATTTAAAAAGCATTAAAATGTTCCACACTATACCTAATAAATACATTTTTGAGAAAGAAATATATAAGTACAAAACCATCCAGCTCCGTATATCTCTAATTAAATTAATTGGACACTGCCTTTGTCTAGTCCCTAATAGGACCGGAAACAATACCCATAAAGAAACAAGTTTTCTTCAGAAATGACGAAATTTGAAGCGGGCAAATTTTTCACTGCTGAGGGGAAAAAAATAAACATGAATTGAAAGAAAAAACTGTATTCGTGCTTTAGAACAACCCTTAATTATCTGCTGTCTGTTCATTAGTAGAATGACGGTGGCATCGCTGCTGCATCTCATTAACAGGAATCAGGTACGTAAGTTAATTGTTCAAACCCAGTAACTTTCTTAACCGTTACTGAATGCAAAGCAATCGCAACGATAATGAAGAGGGCTTTTATGTTGAGAGGATATTTAGATGTCTTTAATTGGGAAATTTTAAAGAACAATTCCCCTTTTTGTGCTTGAGTTTTCCTTTTTTATTCATATTCTTAATTTTCCTTCAGAAAAACAAGGTTTTGGGATTTAATTGAGTTTGTTCAAGAACAACAGGAGATTCATTAGGAAAATATAATCTGCATTATCTTCAGATTTATTAAAAATGTACTCCAGTTGCGATGGTTAAAGAAGATTGTTCAAAGCAACTGAGTAAAAGACATCTGACTTGAATTTGAATAACGTTAATTATTTTCTTTTGGAGTAATCAAAATATCCTTTTGCTTTTAAATTGCCAGGTTTTTTTTGTTTTTTTTTTGTTAAAAATCAAACGCATATTTTATTTAAAGCTGGAGTGAAAACGTAAATTGCTTGACAAGATATTTTCATAAATCGTAGAACTTTAAAAAAAAAAAAAACTTTCTCAATATATTGTCACACATTGTTGTATGTTTTGCAGAAAAAAAAGAAAATACCCAGTACTACAAAATTTTGTATTTTCATTTCGCTAGTCGGAACAAACAAGTTATTACAAGTTTAAGAATTACAATGCATAGTTTAAATCATTTTAAACAACTGTAAAAATCAGTTATCAAACACTGCGTAAAAGTTGTAAAAGTCAGTTATCAAACACTGCGCTCCCTACTTCGTGACTACAATTAATATTTTTCCCTGTATAAGTTTTATTGTAACTTGCATTCTAGCATATCATAAAAAATCTTTTTTCAGAATGCTCTCCCTAAAATCCTGAAACACGTAACAGAAGAACCTGTTTCGTAGTTTGGGTTGTACAATCTAAATTTCGTGATTTACGTTTCCGCATATAGGAAAATTCTTAACTATCTTACCAAAAATCCGTATATATCTAAATGTAACCCGCACCCCAATATTATTAATTTATAAATTTAAAGAATAATTCACGTGTGAATCAACGATGAATTAACGATTTATAATATATTAGCGATATATATAATATATATTATATATATCGAGTTAAATTTTGTTCGTTTTCTAAGAATATTCTGCTTTGTGAAATTCCGAAATTACACACACGTGCCTTTTCATCATTCTTTCTACTATCTAATTTGAACTTAATGTAAAGTTTGTACTTTCTTACAACCTAGGGTTTTCATAGTTTAAATCAACCGTATTTTTTTCGTCGATAATCACACATGTGCAATTTCCGAAACCTTCAAACTACGAAATTTTTACTGTTTATGAAGTTTAAATTGTTGCTATCTAGTGTTTTCAAATTTAAACAAATCATAATTTCTAATTACGCTCATACTCACACATGCGCATTTTCTTCATCCTTTACATCATGAAATATAGCGTTTGGTTTTGATAAATTCTTTATGACTAAGCTTTTTGCCCTTCCTCAAATAAGCAATGTATTAAAGGAAATAATTGCAGCCTTTTAAATAAAATTTCAAAGGTATCTCGCAAAAATGTTATCGATTCAAATGTTCCTGCAGGGAAGAGAGGTGCTCAAAAACATCAATTCAAAAGTCTGGAAAAAAATAAAATAAAATCTTGCTGAAATCACTTGGATGAGAAAACATGTCAAAGACTTGAATGCGTGCCGCCCAAGGCGTAGAAAAAAATGACATTCTAGTTCCACCACAAAAAGAGGGTACTGAATTTTATATCACAGTTTCTTTTGCTTCAAAATTTTCGCCTCAAAGAATATATTCTTTCAAGGTTTTTTTTTTTTTTTGGTTCTTGTACATATATATATAGGTAAATATAAAATATGGATAAATACAATGAAATTTATTTAAATATATAGCGCTTCTCATCAATTTAATTCAGTTATTTGTACTCTGGAAACACACGTATCTTAGAGAAATGTAATAGCAATAAATGTCACCATGTGTGTATACACCATTTTTATAGAGAGTATGTCATTTTAACTTGCATCATCTTTATTTTAGCAACCATTCGTTCTAGGTACATATATCCAAATGAAAAAATGCTCAAAATGTGGCGCAGAGTTAAAATAGTAAAACTTTGGAAGCGAAAGAAAACTAGTCAAAAAACACGAAAAATACATTTTTTTGCAGATACTAGGATGCCTAAATTATATTTAGGAAGATCAGGAAACCACAAAAAAAGCAATTTGAGCACAAAGAGTTTGACATTAGTATGACTAATATGCTTCGGTAGAAAATTACAACCGGCCGTTCCATTAAAAGGGTGACAAGTTCCAGCACGGGTCCACAAAGCTTTAAATCTTCTAGTTTTCATCTCAAATCTTTCAGATTTTTTGTATCGAAATTATTTTTCAACGGAGATTTTTTTCCCCTAAACATAAGTTAGGGAACCTGGAGTCTGTATGACAGTTAGACCAGTCAGTCTGAAGCTAGAATTCGGATTTTTTGAATATATTTCTTTCGACTCAAACTCTTAGTACCTGCACTCTGCACATAATTTTGAGCGTTTTTGCAATCGAAAGTGCGCATCTAGGAAAACGGTCAATAAAGGTCAATAAAGGTCATGCAAGTAAAAATACAGCGCCCTGTATAAGTGTGCTTGTGGTGTGTAACGAGAGAGAAAGAAATAGTGTGTTTTAAAACACTAAGAGTGTTGTTTTTTTTTAATTACTTTCCTGTTTTAAAAGTAACGGGTACATGAAGCTGTATTAATTACATGTAATTACGCCTAGTATTTTAGGAACTGAAATAGTTTTACAACATAATACTAAATGACATCACTACCAAATTATCAGGTTATGTCTATAGTTATGACACTCTACTTGTTTTTCCGCTCCCCCTCCATCACTCTAAGTGCTAAGATGTACCCAAAAGATGCCAACATGCCTCTCTTTTATTAGAATGATAAACTTCCATACGGAATCGTTGCTTCGAGTCATTGCCACCAGATGGCTCGATCGTTGAGAGCATCTGCTCAGAACTCTCTTAACCCATTACCGGAGATACGGGTTATGAATCGTTTGCGAAGAGTACGTAAATCATGTAAGAACCGTTCTAAGTAAAGCTCAGTATACCGATGCAACTGAAATGGCGCATGATTTATGGCTGATTCCTGGCGGAAATGTTATGGTTAAAAAAAATGCTGGAAAAAATATTGTTTACGTCTAGTATTTTAAGCAGTTGGTTCCCCCTGCTGTCACAAAACAGCATTTCTTGCACGTTTTAATAACGCATTCTTAATAAGCACCGAACATAAACGCCCTTTAAGAAAAAGTAGCTTATTTTTTAGGAAAAAAGAAACAGTGAATCAAAATTACAATATATATACAATTGAGTCCACTTATTAGAGTATCATTAAAACTAGTCATACTCCGATCAATATATTACATTTGCAATATATCAAATATTACAAAATTTGTACTTAATTATAATATTTTCTTTCAATAATGGTTGATTAATCCTGACTGTTCCTTTAGAACTTTGCGCCAACAAGGATCAGACGAATAGTGATTCAATTCTTTAGATTGTACGGTGTCAAACTTTCGGAAAGTAATTATTGTAGTGTTTCATTCACTTTGTATTTTGCAGGTAAATGCAGGGTGTGCACGGGTTTTGCAGGTTGTGAAAGGTAATGGAAAAATGCTTTTGTGTACGGATGTATTTTAAAATATCTTCGAAATGTAGCACATGAACAAGGAGCCGGATCTCCATCAACCTGTTTTGACACGCACAATTTAAAAAGTTTTACTCTTTTACAATTACAAAAGCAATATCCTCCCTATTGCTTTGGCGGTACTTCCTGATCTAAGTCTTCAAATAATAAAATTTGGAGGCAGCATTTAACATATATCAGGCTCATGTAAAAAACGTATACACACTATGGAATTCATTTGCATACCTTACAGTATCATACTAGGATTGATTTATATACAGCATTGTACTTATTTTGCAAACTATACTTATTTATTTCTCAGAAATTATTCTGACATACAATTCTATTTTATACAAAATATAGAAAAATTTATAACAATAAAAACAAAAGTGATTTTAAATACTTTTATCCAGGTAATAGTTTGCTTTTATTTACTTACCATCGCACAAAACTATAAAGACAAAATGACTTCGACTCGAAGATTGGTGTCAGCATTTTTCTAAAATTTATTTATGATATAGTTTGATAACAAGGAAACTCTGTTGAATCGAGGGAAAAAACATTATCGTTATGAGAGAAAAATATTTTTTTTTCCTTATAACGTTTTTAAGTTCTTCAAGGAACGAGTTTGCCGTAGAAGTACGTTTAAAAATGACATTTTATAATTGCATTGATATTCATCTGAATCTAACGTGTACAACATTTTTACTCTTTTTTTTCCTTAAAACATGTACCTTTAAACTTTTCCTTTTGATCACTTGAGTCAAAGCCAAACTTCTGTTTTGTTTCAAATCCTTAAAACATCATAAACGGCGTCACAAAGCTTTTCCCCAATAAAGAAAAGCTTTTTTGGAATTCGATTTAAGCAAATCTTTCTATTGGCCGAAGCGACCTAAATGTATTTGGAAAACGGCCACGATTTTCTCCCAAACACGGGGAAGACCGAAGGTTTTCTATTAAATTCCACTGCAGCCCCACCGGACTGCAGGAGTTTTATTTTACGAAGGTCATAAAAAAAGGAAGTTCCCCACAATCTACCTACAAAATCAGGGAGAATTCTCCCACTCCTGCGTTGCGTCAAAACTGCTGGAAAAAACATACTTCCCGGACCTTCTTAAGTTTACGAAACCGTCAGAAAAATCTTTTCATATCAGTGATTTGTGGCCTACGCATATACATCGATTACTCCAAGTGCGATTATTTTACGTCGGCCATCCTTCCTTCTGGGGAAGGAAAAACATCTAAATCAATGCCCATAAATAAAGAAACGTCCCTTGCAACGACCAGGAAAATGACAGACCACACAAAAGGGGAACAAGATTTATGGTTGCTATTCCCCGAAGAAGATATTTTTCAATGAGTATGCTGTATAAACATAGTTACACACGTAAACCAGCATGCGAAGTTTTCAGCAATAAAAATGAATCTATCATGTATAAAGTAAAAGCAAACTCATATCTTGAGGATTGAAGTTGTTTTTCTCTGATATTCTTCAATGTTGAGATTCATTGTACCAGTGCCCCACACGAAACAGTAAACTAGACGTCTTTAAAGTTTGATGCTCCATGCAAAGAAAATGATGCATAGCCCGTCGCTGGTGAGACCAGACATACTGGTAGGTTGGAGCAAAATGCTTAGTGATTCATCAAAAGGAGAATAAAGTATGAATTCTAGAGTTCTGAATTTCCTCTTACGTGTCTCGTGTTTCTTCTACTTCACTTAAAGATCCAAAATTTCAAATAAACATACACTATGTCATGACATTGTTTATACAAAATAAATGCCTTCCCCAAACTATTTTTTAACTTTTTTCTTTTAAACCCAAGTAGTACACACAAAATCATTTTAAAATCTTTAGGTACGTATGGCAGTTATACAGTATAATGCCGCTTAAATAGCATGAAGGAAATCGCAAGGTAACAAGACAGTAAAAAGCTACAGTGTTACATGGAGAAATATGATTTATATTGCTAATTTTACAGTAATAAAGTGTAAAATTGCTAATTCTACAGTTTATTACTGTGTATATTACAGTTTTTAACGGAAGTCTCTGCTGCCAGTATTATACTGCAAAAACAACAGTTTATTTTTTGCAGTGTAAGAACAACTGTCTTAGAACATTAATGTATATCTCAAAAACTGGCTGTAATTCCGACAACTCTGTTACAAGTCCAAAAGTGAATATTTTTTTGCATTTTTTAGAGCAATCGGTCATTTAAAATAAGAAGTTATTTTTATGCCAACGTTTACATCAAAAAAAAAATACTGGAGCATAAAACAAGACATATTAAAATCAACAAATAGAATATTAACAGTAAATGATTTTAACTATTGCAAATCAAAGTTCGATAATACTTTTCCAAATAATGTACACAGTTTTTAAAATGCGAGTAGTTTACATGAGCTACAAGAGAAATATATATTTATATTATTTTGCTATTTCTTTATACTACATAGATCGATGTATATACATTTGTATAATACGCTTAAATAATAACGATAAGGAATAAAGGTTACTAGAGTATTTCTCTTATGAAAATATCATTACTTACAAGGTAAAGCTGTGAGGTCCAGAGAGCATGGATCTGATGATCCGATTTCGTTGGCAGCAACACAGGAATATTTTCCGTACACATTAGGATTGGCACCGGATAGAGCAATAATACTTTCTTGTCGGCTGGACTCCCTTGGCTCGCTGAAGATGGACTCGTTATTTCGGAACCAGGAGAAGTTGAAAGCAGCCGGATTTGCTGAAGATCTGCAGCTGAGGACTACGCTACCTTCGTCAGTGTAGTCCTTCCACATCGTACAGAAAGGACGATCTGTAAACAGTCAGTTGTCGTTTGTCTTTTTTTTAATTTATCAAATCAAATAAATTAGTTATAAATTAATTAAACATGTTTATTAGGTATTTAAAAAAAAAGTAACATTGGTTTATGATAAGAAAATTATAACTCGGAATCGCACGTATTGAAATTCATTGATTTTTGAAAGCTTTTCATCACATTTCCTGTTTATAAAATATTTTATCTCATATGTGATTAAATATCATTAAATAAATTGTATTGTTATTTTTTAAATTCAAAGTACAGTTGCGAGTTTGGGGTTAGAAGGGATACTTTTATCATTTTGATGCGATGTGACCCGTATGATGTAACATAAAAGGAGCGAAAGATGGTTTTATTCAGTTATATTTACATTTATAAATAACGCTAATTCTGCCGATGCAAAAAAAGTTTGCATTTATTTGAAGCGCTTCAGTTGATAAGCCGCTTGTTGATTCGAAGCTTTTTAGAGCAAACGTGATTCATAAAAAGAGGCGGCCACGGTATTACAACTTTAAGAACTAGGTCGGAATCATGCTGATACCACGAAAATAGGAACGTCAGATAGTTATATTTAAAGTTTATGTTAATGGTTAAAAATTTCGGTTACTATGAAAACATTAAATAATACAAAATATTAATGAAAAAAGTAAAAATATGCAACTGAAAAAAGTGACAACTGCAAGAAAAACGTTGTTTTCAAGCACAAAAAATAATTACAAATATTTGTAGAAAAAAAATAATAATCGAGTGTTTTATACTCAATAGTTAATTTAAACTACTTGAAGAATTTAGCCCCTCTGTGCCAAGTTCTTAAGCAAAATCTGTGATCAATATTTATCTAGCGTGGATGAAAGCATACATTTGCATATTTTATCAAATGCTCAGCACATTGTCCCGGGCCTGACAGCAGGGAATATTGTCTTGAAAAGTTCATCAATATTCATTGTCTCCTCAAACAACATATATCACTGATGGGATCCTGCTGAAGAGCGCATATAATAAATTTTCCTCCCCGATGAAGAGGTGTTTGAAAGTTACTGGCTACCCTGCGTTTTCTTAAACTTCATTTTCTCGAACTTCATAAGAGAGTTTGCTTTCTTTGAAAGGTATGCATAAATTTGGCGCTACATGAGCCCAGGTCTCTTACCAAGAGCTGAGATCCAAAGTTCAAGTTTAATACCATCTTCAGTACAGTCAAGAATATATATATATATATATATATATATATATATATATATATACACTGAAGTGACAAAAGTCATGGGATAGCAATATGCAAATTTTCAGATGGCAGTAGCATCACATAGAACAGGTATAAATGCGCAGTGCTTTTACAGAGCTTTCATTTCTGTTCAAGTTATTCATGTGAAGAGGTTTTAACGTGATGATGACCGCACGACGTGAATTAACAGACTTTGAACGCGGAATGTTAGTTGGAGCTAGACGCATGGGTCATGCCATTTCGGAAATCGTTAGAGAATTCAACATTCCCAGATCCACTGTGTCAAGAGTGTGCCGAGAGTATGAAATTTCAGGCATAACATCCCACCATGGACAGCGCAGTGGTCGACCGCCTGCACTTAAAGATCGAGACCGGCGACGTCTGCAAAGAGTCGTAAATTCTAACAGACAAGCAACACTGCGTCAAATCACCGTAGAAATCAATGTGGGACGTACAATGGACGTGTCTGCTAGAACTGTGCGGAGAAATTTGGATTTCTTGGGCTATTCCAGCAGAAGACCGACTCGAGTGCCTTTACTGACAGAACGACATCGCTTGCAGCGACTCTCGTGGGCACGTGAGCATATCGGTTGGTCCCTAGATGAATGGAAAACCGTGGCCTGGTCCGATGAGTCACGATTTCAGCTGGTAAGAGCCGATGGTAGGGTTCGAGTGTGGCGCAGACCCCACGAAGCCATGGACCCAAACTGTCCGCAAGGCACTGTTCAAGCTGGTGGTGGCTCCGTAATGGTGTGGGCTGTTTTTTCATGGCATGGACTTGGTCCTCTAGTGCGACTGGACCGAACATTGACTGGAAATGCTTATGTGCAGCTACTTGGAGATCACTTGCAGCCATTCATGGACTTCATGTACCCAAACAACGATGGGATTTTTATGGATGACAATGCGCCATGTCACCGGGCCACAACTGTTCGCAATTGGTTTGAAGAAAATTCTGGACAATTCCAACGAATGATTTGGCCACCTAGATCGCCCGACATGAATCCCATTGAGCATTTATGGGACACCATCGAGAGGTCTGTTCGTGCCCAAAATCCTGCCCCATCAACGCTTTCACAATTATGGACGTCTATCGAGACAGCATGGCTCAATATTCCTGCAGAAGACTTCCAACGACTTGTTGAGTCCATGCCACGTCGAGTTGTTGCTCTTCGCCGGGCAAAAGGAGGGCCAACACGATATTAAGAGGTATCCCATGACTTTTGTCACTTCAGTGTATATATATATATATATTTCGAACTGATTATAAAATACTGC